>JAPMOR010046326.1:25211-47875 GCA_026543865.1 Argiope aurantia | reverse complement strand
CGGATGAGAAAATATTTCCTTGCCAATGTTTCTCATGAGTTTTTGTTTTGTATCCGCAGATTGGTATTTATGATGTTTTTTTGGCGCAAGAGCCTTTAATCACATTTAATTATAATTATGTTATTCTGACCAGAAAATCTGCCCTCAGAATCTGAGACGTAGTCTTTTTTTTTTGTATGTTCTTTATGACATTCTTTAATTCTCCCTTACGTCTTCTGAAATTCATATTTGTAATTAGATATTCTATGCATAATTAAATATTTTAGCATTGGCAGGATAATATATCAAATTTCGAAATGTTAAATTGGTAATAGTGAGAATGTATTAGGAATACTCAGATATGAATATTAAAGAAATGGCTGGTTAGAAGAGTAGCTACTGCAATCAGCAGAACTTCCTATTTTAAATGAATATTCCAGCGTTGACTCAATAACAGCCAAATTAGGACTTCTATATATAATGAAATATTTGAGCATTGATGGGATAATGTATCGAATATCAAAGTGTTAAATGGGTAATAATGAGAATACATTAGGAATGCTCTATATGAGTATTAAAAAAATGGCTGGATAGAAGATTAGCTATTGCAATCAGCGGATTTCCCTACTTTAAATGAATATCCCAATGTTGATTCAATAAGAGCCTACATGTTATAGTGTTGATTCGATAATAACCTAAATGTTGTAGTGTTGACTGAATAATAATGAGAACATTATAGTGATGACTGGATTATAGAGTAGCGTTTGCAGTCAGTGGGAGTCCCACTTTAACTAATTATCATAATATTGACTCGATGCTACAGTGAAAATTATAGCGTTAAGTTGATAATACGCTGAATATTATGGTATTAATTGGGTGATAGTGTGATTATTATACTAGTGATTGGATAATAACGCGGATATAACAGTTTTGACTGAATATTACAGTGATGACTGGATAAAAGAATAAAATTTGTAATCAGCGGGAATTCCTATTCTAACCGTACTTTAAAGCATTGACTAGAAAATTGTATATTTCTTAAAATACATTTTTCATTTTTTTTCTAGCTCTATCATTTTGAATCAAAAAGTTATGGAAGCATTTTTAAAGAAATGCGGAAAATGGAAAATGAAACGTTTTATATTATATTGAAACTGTTCATCTTTTTAGAGTTATGGGCTCTGAGAAACTGCCTGGAACCTATATCCAAAATCCGTATTTTGCATTTCATAGCACGTACGTTTTAGCATTTACACATGCCGTTGAGTTTCTTTTGTTGCTTAGATATAGCATTTTTCAACCGCTTGAGGAAAGAATGCTATTCGTTTCCCCGAAATTTACAGTGCCTGACAGACGTATAAACTTGGTGTAACTTTTTTGAAGTAGAGGTTGAAAAAGATATGTGATCAGGATCAAAAAGAGAGAGCGATTCAAATTTCGACGAAATGTCAGACGCAAGCCAGAATATGGAAGTAAAAATAAGTGATATTTATGATTCTGGAGAAGATTTCGCTTTGAATAATAAACAAGAGTAGCCACGGAGCAAAAGAAATTTATAAGATGTTATGTGCTAGCTGATATACCAGGAATAGACGAGATTGAAAATATTTCCACATTAGTTATTAATGAAATATTAACTGCTAAACTAAATAAAGGGTGTACCAAAATTAACGCAAGATTTGAATTTGCCATTTGCAATAAAGTGTTGATAACCCTATAAAAATCCCCCACTTGATAACTCATAGTTTAGGGTTAGTAAAAATGGAACTTTACACGATAGAATAACATGTTTTCATTGCTGAGCAATATTTCAAAAATAATGGAAGTTTATCGGATACATTTCAAAAATTTGAAAATGACCTCATAGATCGTGTGATTTAACACCACTGGATTTCTTTTTATGGGGTTATTTGAAGTCAAAGGTCTATGCCAACAAGGCCACAAGCACATGTGTATTGAAGGAGGAAATTCAACGCTGCACAACGAAATTCAGCCACATTTAGGCAAAATGGTCATAGAAATTTTTAAGAAAAGAGTGTGTATGTGCCAACTAAACCATGGAGACCATTTGCCTTATGCGTTATTCCATACATAACCCTATCCTGTGTACTTTACAATTCAATAAAAAATATAACGATTTAAAGGAAAAACTGTATTTTTTATTTAATTAAAATCTTGCGTTAGCTCTTTGTTCTGTCGTGTAACGTTCCATTTTTACTAACTATAAATTATCAGCTATCGCATATTTTTTAATAAGGTTATCAACACTTTATTGCACGAATATTAGTAAATTCAAATCTTGCGTTCATTTTGGGACACCTTTTATCATGAAATCTTTCTTTGCTTCAATATTTATGAGTAAAGTTTGCAGCAAGTATATACTTCATATGTTTAAATATATGTGAGTAAAGTTTATAATAGCATGCTTTAGCATGTTACAGTTATCTTTTCTATCTAACAGCACTAAGTTACATGAGAGAATATGAAAAATATATTTAATATTATCACTTATTAAAATGCCAACACTGCATTTATAAAAGCCTATTTTAAAATTTATTTAAAGTAAAATCTCTTTTAGGCAAAAATAAACAAACGCTGAAAGATAAAATAATTGACTTTTCTGTTATGATTGCAGAACAGGAAAAGAAAGCATCGCTTTTATATGAAAGCTGCTTAGAAAATAACTTGTAGCTTTCAATATATAAATTTAATTTCCAGCAAAACACTTTCTTTTATTGAATAAATAGAAGAGCAATGAAAAGTATGAGAATAAATAAAAGATTCACGCTCCACTTTCAATCGATAGAAATTTTTCGATTTCTTGAAAAGCAAATGCCATAAATTCAAATATTGAATCTACTAAAAGCGAATGATAATCAAAATATACAAAATCCTCTTATCGTCTGCAACTTGATTTTTTAATTAAAATCAGTATTTGAACTGTAAAAAATAAACCAAATAATTTTTAATCTTCGGGGAAAAAAACTAAAAAATATTCCAGACAAATTTTAATAACCACCGAAAGGTATTTTTCCCATTAGTTATTGAATATTTATAATAATAAAAATTCAATAAAAGTTTACGAATGGCAACTCAGTGGTAAATAAATAAAATTATTTATATTGTTTATAGCATTTTTCCTTTAATAGCTTTGTCGCTTCTAAATCTTTTCTGCACATGAAAGCATGGTTTTTAATTAACAAAAATTAACTAATTAATGTGCGTGCGTGTGTGTGTGTGTGTGTGTGTGTGTTGGCGCTCTACAGGCCAGACCATTCAAACTACAGCTACCAAATTTGGCACGTCTATACCTTGGAGGCCGGGAATGTGCATCTGGGGGTTATTTTTTTGAATTTTTAATTCGAATTTTATTTAATTAAAAATTAAGCGAAATTTTGGCGTATTTCTGCTATAACTTCCGAAAATATTACCGCACAAATAAGAATTTTACATGAAGTTACAGATCAAAAATTTATCTTTTAAATGATACAAATGTTTTAACCTTAAAATTACTCATTTTTAAATAAATATTTTAACTATATTTTTCAACAATTTTTTTCGTACAAGATAAAAATAAATTTAAGCTGCACGAGCACGTTTCGCATTCATGGGAAAAAATTAGCTTTTTTCAAAGTGTTGACATCACATTGATTAAAGCTCCAATTAAAAATAAATTAAATCTTTTTGGAAATGAAATCTGCAAAAATATAATTTTTGGTACGTGTCTGTAGGAAATGAAACAAATTTGAAATAATATTTTTTCTAAAAATTAAACCCAAGAAAAATTATTTTATGATATTTTACACTCACTATTTTATTAATCCAATAAATCAGTTTTATTTTAAGGCAAGTTTTGTTTAATATGAACAGGATATCCATTCAAATCAGGGCCACACAGCTAATTTGTAAACCTTTAGTAAGACACAGATCTGCTAAAATGGTCTAAATGGAAAATGATTATATTTTATGTAACTTGATTCAATAAATGCTCTAATAAATAACGAATTTTTGATTTTACATAAAGCTTCTGCGGTGGAAATAACGATTAACAAAATGTTCTTGAAAAACTAATATTTTAAATAAAAAGAATTAATTTCCAATCAACTAAATCAATCACTTAAACTGACTGATTTATGAAAATTTGAATATCACTATTCAATAAAAAAAGGATAATTTTAGAATTTTCATCGATCGTTTCAAAGAAAATCAGCACGCAGGTTTCTCAAGATTAATTGGCCTAAGATTATGAAAATGTTGAGTTTTTCTAAATTTTTAACATTCAAAACTTCATAAATAAGTCTTAGTTGATCGTTGTAGTGTTGACTGATTAGTTGATTAAATTTAGACTTCATAATTTTTGAAATATATTTATAGGTCGGAACAAAATATTATTATTGATTTCATTTCAATCCTTTTGAAAGCAAAACTAAAAACTGAATTTTATGCTGAATCTGAGAAATTTTTGTTGAATTATTCTTTTGTAGTTCACATAAGACTTAAATACCGAACGATTCTGTTTGCAATACTCATATTCAATAATAATAATAATAATAATAAATAAATAAATAACAATAAAGATGATAAATAAAATAAAACGCTTAGTTTTATTAAAAAATATTTTTACATTAATTGCAATTTCAGCATTTCCACTTTAAATTAAAGTTGAAGTTTTACCTGAAATGACAACAAATTAGGAAAATATATATAGTAAATTGAACGAAAAGACCTAAACAACAGTATAAGTTTGGTATGACTATAAAAATTTGAAGATTAAAAATGTTTTGTTTGAGAAGATATTAAGAGGCAAGTTACTTAAAATATTTAATTGAAAATTGTAGCGAGCGGTAATACTGGCGAACCGACTGGTCGTCAAAGGCGGCTAGTTTATAATATTTGTGAACAATTTTTGAAGAAAATATGGATCAGAAATTAGGATTTCGGTAGCGTACTTTTTATTTAAGAATGTTCACTTTTATTTATATAGATTCAAACAAATAGAAAATTTATCAAAGTTTATATTGATAATATCATTTTATAAATAATGTTTTTTTTTCAGAAATTATGAAAGCAAAATGGAAAAACAAATAGAAATTATTATAATAAAATTAGTAATAAAACGCAGGATACTAATGTGATGGTACTGAATAATGTTCATCCTACTTTATTCTCTTAGTGGTTTTCCCATTTCATATGATGCACTGTGAATACGTATCTAAATATTCCTGCGTTTGAGATGAGAATTTCGAACATAACAGAGTTTAGCTTCATAACACTAGTTTTCTGATGTTTCTTTGTGAAGTGAATGGATTCTACATATTTACAGCCTTTATTACCAAGAAATGAATTTTAGTATAGATTAGTGTTTTTGATATTTTTATGCTTTGCACTCGATTGTCTCCTCTGAGGTACCATTATATAAAATGCCCTAATATGTCATTAAACAACTTATACATTTAAATGTTACACTTTTCTTAGTGAAATAAACCCTAAAATTCAATATATAATTATAAACCTATTTACGTTTTCAGGATGCAACCGATAAAATATAATAATGATTATAAAATTACATCAGAATTTCCAACGATTTATCTGATGTTCTTTTTTTCCTTTACGCAGCCTATTATGTTCAATAAAAATTGGAAATGGAGTAAATATATTCAAAAATATTTTCCCAAAGTATTAAGTAAATTATAAAACAAAACATAAAAAACTAATTTAACTGCATATTACTAAGCATGATTTGAAAACATTCACTTGTTGAAATGTACTAAAACCCTTGAAGGATATCAACATGAAAGGCTTCGTTATTTCATACAAAATTTGAAAAAATGCTTCATAAAATTTGATTGCCTTGTTTATAATAATAATTGAAACACTAATAAAAATGCGGTTATTAGGAAGAGTAATTACTTCAAATATATTTAAAATATTTTCTGCACGAGATAATATAAATTATAAAACAAAATATAGAAAATTAATATTATTTCCTTTAATAATTATGATTTCAACAATTTCAAAGCATTGAAATAATCCAAAATGCTTGAAGAATAAAGAATATTGACATAAAATGTTTCTCTATTTCTTTTACAAAATCTTTGAAATGCCTCAAAAAGTCTATTATCTCACTTCCATTAACTATTAAAGCAAGTTTAGAACGCATTTACTAGTTCCCTCACATGCCTTTATCCTTCTAGTGTGTCGCGAATAAAATCTACAGTCGTTTAAAACTTCTTTGAAAGTAGTTGCTTTCACAGTTTCCCATTGAGTCCGTCGCTGTTAAATGTGAAACTTTTGTTTAATTAGAGAAGGCTAGACATCGGCATGAAATATGAGGGTAACTTGAAACTTATTGTCTTCATTCTAAAGGTCTCGTGTTGGGTCAGTAGCATAGTTTTAACACTTTAAATTAGACAGGGTTAAGGTGCCTTAAGGTATTTACAGGCACTTTCTGAAGTTATTTTTGTTAAAAAAAAGATTATATAATTATACACATTTTTTAGCTTTTTATAAAAAGACATACTCTTGCAATTATATTAAAGATTAGAATGAAAAAAATACATCCTTTTGCGCATTTAAAAATATTAGGAACATTTGAAAAGTTCTGGTATATATTTAATAGAGTATATCACTTAAAAATAAAAAAAAATATTGTAAATTAATCACTTCTTTATACTTATATATTAGACATATTTATGATAATAAAAGAAGTTATATAAATATAATAATGGTAATATTTTAATGAACTTCTGAAAATGGAAAATTCTTTTCCATTCCATAAAAAATTCATTCCATGGAAATTTCATGTAAATTTAAACCGTTTTAAACTTTTGATCATAACAAGCTCAAAACAGTTGAAAATTGGCAAAAAAAAAAATGATTTAGAATGTACGGTAATGTATTCACGGTTGATGATATTTCTCAATTTCACAAGCATCTTGTGATTTTGTTTATCCACCCATTATTCCATTGGCTCCAAAATAAGAAATCACGTGAGTTCAAATCTGGTGAACGGTATGGCCAATTCATACCGTTTTTGGAGGTGTGGTTTAATTGCAGCATCATTCGGGCAGGTGGAATCTTGACCATTTCAATAAGGAGTTGAGCCGTCTTGCATTAACACATTAAGAATGGCCAAAAATTTGCCCAAGATTTAAACTTATTGATTTGAATTAACTCTTTCAAGAATGGTAGTTTATTTCTTGAACCACTTACATAAAAATATATAATGCATGGGCGTTCAGTTTTTAAACCACTTAATAAAGAGAATAAATAATTAAAGCAAGGTGGTTTATTCTGTGAACCACTTTATTAAAGCATTTTATACAGTTCATATATTTCTCAAGACAATCATTTTTGGCTATCAACAATAAAAAAAATACCGTTTAGAAGAAGATTTTCTATTTGCAAAACAAAACAAAAAAACATGCAAAACACATTGAATGGATTTGCTCAGTTTTCCAAGTGCCTATATGCTTAGGGAAATAAAAAAAAATGCTTTCAACCTGAAAAAGTTACCTACGTCCCTTAAAGAATTTGTTCAATTCTCAACGAAGTAAATATTGGAGAATAGAGTAGACATCTAGTGTCTATTAATTTAAAACTGATTGGTAATTTCTAAAATGAGAGTGTTACCTTTCGATGGAATTTAGTTCGAATACAGTAGAGTGTCCTAAAAAAACGTCTGACTGCCCGTATTAATGATCAACTTTATAAAATTGAAAACTCCTTTGATCGTTGCCATTTCTGTACCATTATTGTATTGAAAACCCTCAGTCTATTTTAAGATATAAATGTAAGTGCTCGTTTTGATCCTTCAAATGTCTATACACTTTGAATTAAACAACAACAAAAAAAAACTGAGTATATCGAATTCATTTCAACAAAGCTCGTACAAATGAGCAATATCAAATATACTAAGCAATATCAAATATACTAAGCAGTCAGCACCTTTTGTTAGCGTTGAGAATAAAATTAGAACCAATTTCCTCAATTTTATAGATATTTAATTGGCAATGCCTTTTTAGCCAATATATTTATTTATATCAAATTATAGCATACATAAGAAATTTTAAACTATTTTTTTGAACCTTTAGTTGAATATGTATTGACTCATTACTTTTTTCATTTGAATGTAAATAAGTGAAACGCTGTCAGATGCTTTAAAAAAATGCAATAAACACAGCAAACCTAATAAAACCAGAATAGCGCAGTCAAAAATTTTATTCGTTATGCTTATTGATTTTCACTAATATGAGCACATTTCACTATTATGAGAATAAGGCTGAAAATGAAATTAACAATTTTGTTGCTTTCCGTTCTCCATATTTTTGAATATGTGATTGATTGTTTAATCCATTGGCTAATAAACATGGCGTTTCATCAGCCTCTAATATTGATACATAATAAAAATATCTAACTAAAAATAAATTTTATAAGTAAATAATAATAAACATACATAATAATTTTTACAAATGCATCAAATGCTATCAAGATATTTAATAAACATTACTTATCAGGGTGGCTTGTACAAAATTGAATATCCTGGACTAAAGTCATTTAGCTTCCCATCAGAATGGTAAGTAGGAATTTGAGAGCTTATGACCCAATAAAATTACTTGCCTGGTAAAATAAATGACGATCAAATAAAAGTTATCTGTTTTCTGATTAAGTCTTGCAGTTTTGCAAATCGGCGCCTTTTCAAATAGGATTTTGTAAGCCAGTTTGCATTAAACAGGTAACTTCCATTATAAGCACAGTTTAGGAATTTCTCTTTCATAGTTTATGTATGGATATTTTTCGAACTGATAAGCATGTTTACATAAGATTGCAAAATCAACAGCTTCCTACTTACTAGCCCTTATCATATTTTTATCTTTAATGCACTGATAATTATAAATAAATAAATTTTATGGAGTAAAATTAAAATAAGATTAATATAATACATTTTCAGGTGCTCTTGGATCAATGGCCTCTCTGGGCTGCAGTCCGATTTGCCCATTGAATATGTCAACCCGTATACTTATAATGACAAGTTAATCAATTGAATATTCCTTGTGCAAAAATGGCAATTTAGACAATAAAAAATAGTAAGCCAATAAATAAAATGATATTATTTTTCAGCATTTATATTGTCAACATAGAAATATGACCTCATATTATATCAATGCACGTACTCCAATATAAATAACTTACATGCTAATGAAGAATATCACCAAGAAAGAAAATAATAGTTGGCCGAGCTTTCCCTTTTATTTTTATGTTTGAACAAATTCTTCAGTCACTTAGTGTGCTCAATTGCTTTGCAGTCCATCTGAAATATTTGTTTAGTTTCATAACAATCTTTTTCTCTTGCAGTTTTACTTCACATACGCCTTAAGATTTCCTTCTTTATTTGCGCTTTATGGTTTGATCCTTGGCAGAGTTGTCTTCAGAAAAATTCGAAGAGGAAAAATGGGATCTGTCACTGACGAGGAAAATAAACATCTTGAAGAGTGAATCTGTAGAAACCTCTTTTTAAGAGTTTGTCTCATTCTCCAAACATACATTGGCCATCAATCTTTATTTTATTCATGTGGTATGGTGTATGATGGCATGCAAAATTTCAATCTTTGAAAAGAAGTCGATCCATTTAAAATGTTTTATTCAATAAATATTTCTTTCCCGTTTGGCATTTGTGTGTATAGTTTTCAATAGATATGTTGTTCTAACTGACAGTGTGATGTAATATTTTTTTCAAGTTTAAACTTGTAATTATTTGATATTGCAATACATTTTTAACACTTTCATTAATATATATAAATACAATTATTACTATTATGAAAATTATCTTTATCAAAATAAATTTTCATTTTTTGTTTTGTTTCAGACGGTTAGAATGACTAGTACCAATTGTTTTTCCTGGGCTACGATTGATTATACAGGTAAAGTAGTGATTAAACATGTATGGTTATATGTGTATTAAATGTAAAGTAGCTTCCACGGTATTTTAATTATATTTTGAAAAATTGTTAATAACTCAACATTTTTGATGTTTATTAGCAAAAGGCTTGTATAGTGTGAGCACACATAAAAGAAATAGAAAAGCTCTGATTTTTTTTTGTCAAAACTACAGCAAAAATGTTAGGATTATTTGATGCTACAGGTGATAATGAGCCATAAAACAGCAAAAAATTAAGATTATTCTATGCTACAGGTGATAATGAACCATAAATCAGAACTTAAATATTACAACCTAACACAAATCAGCGTTACTATTAATTTCTGGTCCCAACAAAATATTGCAGTACCCGACTGTACAAATCGATATTCTGAACTAATATTTATTTTTCTTTCCCTGTTAATCTCATTTCCAAAGCGGAAGGACGCTTAATTCTTTGTAATATACTCCCATAAAATTGAAATTATTGTTTTTTCTTTTCTTTTTCACCATAACAAATAGTTGTGAAGTTTCCATTAAAGAAACCAATTCCTCCAAGAATGAAGAAAATGAAATTCTGACACGCCATGCCTAAGAAATCTTTAGACTTGTGAACTTCGTTTTAAGTGATTTATGGTTAGAGTACTGAGTACTTATAACCTAATATTTTTGATACCTTCATTCATCTTATTCCGTCAAAATTGTAGTTATTTTATGAACATTATTCATACATGGTGCTTAATTTTATTCGGCAGACGCTATGAAACAATTTTGGACTTAAAAAATAAAACTGCTTGTTTTTGAAGTGTAGAGTAAGATAAAACTTATCTCGTAAATCTTCTGAATCACTCTATTGCAACATACCAGTGATAGACTATATTATTTCAATATATATTAGTTGCATACGATATAATTTTTTAGTTTAAAATTTAAAAAAAATATCTTCTTATGTTACTGTTTACAAGCGAAGAAATGAATCTAAATTTGTTTCGGAATTATTATTTTTCAAATTTGATGTCGATGTAGGAAATAACAAAATAATCTTATTCCATATAGGAAAGTAATTTTGCTAGTGCATGTATGACATAGCATAGAGTATGACCACATACTTCTATTCATGCAGAACGTTGTCGTACATCTGCCGCTGGCCATCATAACACGATTTGTAGAAGCAACACGAATCAGTATATGCTTCATGTATTTGTTGATATATGCATTTAACTTAAGGCGCAACAGCGAAATGCAGTAGGGCAGCTTCACTATTGATAACAAACACCACACCACCAGATGAATTGTGAAGCATCATCAAACAATGATTGCTAGTTTTCATAGTTAAATGTGCGAACTCAATCATTTGGCATCAGCATTTCAGCATTATCTCTCATAGCAATTGTTTGATGACAATGAAGAAATAAATGCTAAATGATTTACCGTACAGTTTCCTTTCTTTTACTTCCCAGGACTAATTTGCCCTTATATATGGTTTGCGATCATGCTTTCCTATATGTTACTTATTGCTAAAGATGTTTAAATGCTTTTAATTATGTAAATTATATCAATTTACATAAAGTAACAATTATGTAAATAATAGGTATAACATATTAAAATGTATAGTTATTTATAATGCTTATTTTATTGCAAGTTAAATTAGATAATTTATAAATATACAGGGATTTTTATTTACCTTTAAATAATTTTATTTTACTAATCGAAAATTGAAGTTAAAATATATCAGTTTGTAAAAAATCTCCCTTAATTTAAAGGCGCTGTTTAGCTATAATACGATTCTTGCGCCAATAAGCGCCAACGAAACAGCGACAATAAGTCATATAATTTATCATATTTTGGAGAGCAATTGAAATTTTACTCTTTATAGTGTCAATAGCTAAAACTATATTCACCTGGATTTTTCTTATATGTGGGTGGTCCTATAAATCTGGCTTTAAAATTATAATGTACAAAATACTATGTTTTATATTTCAGTAGTAAAAAAATTATTTACAATGAGTATTCATATTTCGGGGGATATTCAAAACATTTATTTCCAATTTTTATATAAGCAAAAAGCACACAGAAAATTTTTTTTCTTTTAAAATAAATCCTCTAAATTTTCTGGAATATGCATGTCCTTTTTTTTAGAAAAATTTATTAAAATATTGCACTCATTAAACAAAATCGTTGATGAAGTTGCAGATCATCAGCACTTCATATGAAATTGAGTAGACCCAAATAATTTCCTGTTTCATCAATATCTGGTGGATCCGCCAGATACCATCATGACCGAATTTCCACAGTAAAATGTGAGTAATTGATATTCTTTACATTATCCAAATTCAGGTAATCCTATCTTCCTGGAGAAACTCGAAAAATAAAGAAAAATTTCTAAAATATGCCGCTTTTATTGATCAGATTATGTGTATTTCAATAGTCCGCGTTTTTTTTTGAAAAGGAGCGTTATTTCAATAAATGATTATTTTTATAGATTTAGTCTAATAGATAATTTCAGATTTTAATCATAATTCAATGTTTTACAAATTACATTATGATCCTGATTTGATAATAATATCCTTTGTTTATACATTTTTGCTTTATAATATTCTGATATTTTAAAGCTTATTCACTTGATTGTATGCATTTACCTTCACCAATTTCAAAAAATGCTGTAAAGAATAAAACACACCATTTTCAAGTCATAAAACGTAGCATAAAGCAGTAGAATTGAATAATATGAGGGATCTTAAAAAATAAATTATAAGTAAACTGACGAGCAAGAAAAAAAGAACATTAGGTTTCTAAAATATCTAAAGATAATCTAAAGAGTTTTTTTTGTCGTTATATCTGTTTGCCTTATTTCAGAGTTTTTTCTCTCGCAGGAGGAAAATACCTTTACTTAGAAAAAATGACAAGAAATTGTCCCGATGACAAAATATAGTTTCATCGCAGCGAAGGTAGGAAATTGCTGCAGTGGAAAAATAGAGTTACATCAAAAAGAGTGACAAGAACCTCTTTCAGGTTGCAAAATATTGTTGTAAGAAGCATACGATGCTTCATCCTTTGCCTTGTTAAAGATCTTCTTTCCTCTTTTTCAGGGCTGATGAAAGATGAAAAATAAACTTCTGGCTGAATTGAAAAATAAATATTCAGAAATAGTAATAAAACGGCGTAACTTTTCAATTTATACCTTGACCTTTCTTCAGTTTCCTAATAAATGAAACATAAGCATAAGAAACAACACACTTTAAGCTTTTTTGAACTTTGAAATTATTTTTATTCAACTGGCAAATAACACGAAAAGATTTTTTTATAATTAAAATATTATTGTAAATATCAAGTCATCCACACTAGAAGAAAGAAAAATAAAATATAATTAAGCTTTATTAGTTGTTTATTATGGGCAAAAAAGGGTGTAATGTTGACTAATAGAGTTGTTCTCAAATGAAGAAATCCTTCGGATTAAAATTCAGAGAGCTTGGAGGACAAGTCACATGTCGAGAAATATTCGTTATTTCATAGTGTAGGTATTGTTTCATGACCTACAAAGCTATCTATCTAAGTTACCATGTGATACTATAAAATTAATGTGCCTCGGATGTTTTGTTTACGTTGTGGGTTATGAGTTTGAGCACAGGTTTACTCATTTGCATTTGAAATAAATAATCTGCAACATTATTTTATGGAAATAAAAATAGCCATCAAAATTGGATGCATTTTCAATGATAGCTTTGCTGAAGGCTATATAAATTATGATTTTTAGGAAGTCAAATATAATAATATAGAATTCTTACTTTAAGCAAGTTAAATAATCTCAAGATTATATCTGTCCATTTTCTTGATGCCATGATCTGAAGTCTGAATAGACGAATTAGAACTCTATCAAAATTAAGTGTATCTATTATAGAATATTATGGAAACTCGAAATCAGTCAAAACGTGATTTAACTAAGGAGAACGTGTTTTAACTAACAGCGCCAGAGAAAACCCGAATTAACTAGGGAAAATGCGTTCTAACTGGCAGCTCCAGGGAGAATCCGAATTAACTAGGGAAAACGCGTTCTCACTAATAGAGCTGGGGAAAACCGTCTTTTTCGTATTTTGATTGATATGTTAGACAACAATTTTTGCATTTATCCAAAATTATTATATTAAATTGTACTTAGTAAAACAGTATTTGAGGAAAAATCCTATCATTGAAGAAAAAATACTTTCTTTGGATATTGTTTAAAGCAGTACCGTTATTACAGATTATTTATTTCGACAAACTACTGTAACACTTAGAATTGCAAAGAGAATAATTTTTCATTCATAAACATCTCTTTGAAGAACAGTGTTTTTTACAACAGTGGACAAACCCTTGCCTAGTTCCTATAGCTCTTTTTCTTGCTGCAGTTCTCGGAGATATTTCCTGATTCGGTACTTGTTCTTTAGTCAAGAAAATTCGCTGAGATACATCGAATTCAGATCTAAAAATTAGGAAATATGAAAACTTTTTGTATCAAACTTGCACCCTGAATAGATATAATCTACTGTATAAATACTTATAAAATAATTTAAAGTTAAAATTGAATAAATTATATTTATTTAATAAAGACTAAACTAATTAATAAATATCATTTCTTGCCTCAAATTCAGCTTGTTCAGAACTCTATCTTTCGTACCAATTTTGTACAGACCATCTTTATTTTTTCAAGCACTACACAGATGAGATTTCGCAAATCAGCTTTTGCTCTATCAACATCTGGAATGGGTAAAACAACATTACCTCCAATATCAACCTCAAGATGTGTTGTATCGGAGATTTTTTTCATTCGCTTGGATTGCTTTATTAAATTTTCTTCGGCTTCCTCTCTAATTCGAAAAATTCTGGTCGATTTATTAACAGGCATATGCTCCCCTGATTGTGTTCGTTCAATTTCTTGATCTTTTGCATTCATATCCTCGAAAAATTTCTATTGTTCATTCTCCTCTTCGATAGTTTTTATAATATCTGATGACAAGATTGGGTTTGTCATTTTAACTCTTGGTTCAATCTCAAACATAGCTTTGTATGGTGATTGTTTAATTCCTGAATGTAGAGCTCTGTTTTTCCTGAATTGGACAAACGAAGACCATAGAACCACTTTGTAGTTTTATTATCCTTCATCTATGAAGCCAACATATTTTCTACGTCTTGGTTCGCCCTCTCAACCGAACCCTGCGACTAGCTATGACGAGGCTTCCCATTAACAATTTTCAATTCTGGCTAACACGTACGTAACTGATGTATAACTGAATTTACAAACTCTCTTTCATTATCAGATTGTAGTATACAAGAAACCTCACATATAAAAAAGATATCAAGTACTTGCAACGCAACATCTTCCAATCTTTTACTCCGAAGTGGTCATAGTAACACAAATTTTGTTAAATAGTCCTGGTACACCATAATAAACTTAAATTCATTATATGCCAGAGATTGCATGTCAATCTAATCCACTTGGAAGCCACAATTCATTTCTGAGTGAATGATAGATTTAGAAATCAAATCTTTCCTTTTCATATTCTTTTCCTGTTGGCATGTTTCACACATTGATAAAAAAATTGCATCAACTCAGTGGTTAAGTTAGCATATTTTCTTGAAGTTTCAATTTTGTTGTCTCTACCACCTAATCATATGGTCAAATGTGTACTTTCGATAACATATAAAATTTCTTCAACTGGTAAATAATGTTTTATGGGCTCCTTTGAAGAAATCAACTTTTTTACTCCACTGATTTCAAGAATGTCAATTCTTTTTAATCTGCTGTAATATACAGAAGTCTTGCTATTAGCAGATTCTGCTTCTTCAACCAGATAAAAGAGTTTTGTATTCATCACATATAATAACATTAAAATTATTCTGTTTTTTTCTGTAACAATTGTAATTGTTCAAGAAATCTGTTTTTTTTTTTCATTTTTTAACGCAAAAAAGCATTAACGTTTAATTCACTCATCGTATATGAATCAAAAAGCACAAACAAGTTCCAACAAGAATAATATTGGACGACTGCACTTTCTTTTGGAAATTTCACGAACAAGAAATCTAGATTCTTACGGTTTTAACTGAATAAAACAGAAAATAACTAGACAAAACCCATTCTCTCAATCGCTGTTCAGTTAGAACGCGTTTTCTCTAGTTAATTCGGGTTCTCCCTGGAGCTGCAAGTTAGAACAAAAGAAATAATCTATGTTGCTCACTTTCCACATATAAAGCAAATCCTAGACAAGTTTCAAATGATCTATAAAGATGAAATAGAATTTTCAGATAGAAGTTGGAACATATTAGTTAAGAAATCTAATAACAACAAAGTTGACAATTCGTAATATAGTTTGATCCTACTTTTTACATTTATATTTATTATAACCACCAAACAACATTAATAGTTTCCTAGACTACCAGAGGAATAGGAATTTTAACTATAATTATATATCAGCTTCTTAGTTAGTTATAACATCTTCAGATGCCATTCGATATTTGAAGCAGATCATTTAATGAGTTATTCTTTTGGTGAAGATATTTCGAAACATAGAAATAGCCATTATGGGTTATATGGATGATAACGCAATTTATGTGATTTCTGTTTTCGAAAAGTAATGTAAGTTCTTTCTTGTAATAAAAATATTTATCATTGCTTGAATGGATTTTCTTTTAATTTTTCTTTTATCGATATGCCATTTTTCTCTATTTTAATGAAAAACTCATCATTTGAAGAAGTTTATTATAAGGTTTGTGTAATAATCTGAAAAAAGTAGTGATATTGAAGTGAGTAGTTTAAGAATCATTTATATTTAAAAATTACATGAAGAAAGCGAAATAGATATCCTTTACTAGTAGATGGTTTTGTTTTGAATCAGACACTATGCAAAGGACCAAACCTGTTTAGAATATGCTATAACATAAAAAATATGAAATTTTCATTATTGAATGAAGTTTGCAGTTATAAACTTTGTAATAATTTGCATTATTGAAAAATAAAATAATCAGTTAACTTTCTGTTTTCCAAAATAATATCTGTATTTTAAAACTCCAAATGGTGACTGTGAGATAACTTACGCTTGTCAGGTAACTGATTTTAGCAATTCGGGTCAAAAAGTGCCGGTTTATTATATTAGAATTTTTGTGAGAAAATTTAATGCATAGTTCAAAAACTTCATTTGTAATTATAAAAAGTGTTTATTTCAAAGTTCATCATAGAGTAGTTTAAAGACAACAATTAACTATAAGTCCAAATTACGGATAAAATTATTACTTTTTGATCTCATAAGCATCAAGAGGTGTCATTTTGTTTGAAAGGATTTAAGTAAGATAGATTAGTAGGCAGCTGTTTACCCCATTTGCATTTTTAAGATATGGAAAATGAGAATTTTCAAACTACATAAGATTCCCCTACAAATCACTCAAGAGCATATTGAGAAAAAAAATCTTGTTCATGAAAAGAGCAAATAATGCCGTTAAAAATTTGAAACAGTATTCGACTCTAACTATACTAATAAGTGAAACTTAATAGTTATAGAATAAAACTAATAGCATCAATTAAAATGTTACGTTGATTAGATTTAATTTTTGTATAACTTTAATTTTTTTTGTCTAGTATCAAAATGTCATAATGGAAAGCCTGGCTGTACAGTATCAAAATTTATTTTGAGACTATTAGGGAGAGATTAGGGAAGTGTTTTCAGGTAAGGTCAATCATGTAACAGATTAGTAACTTGAGATGTATGAATTTCGAACTTCCCTTATAAATACTGCAACTAATGTCTCTTTAATCAGCAAATTAAATTCCATAATCAGTATTTGATTTTAACTTGCCTGAGGTAAGTTAGTATTCAATGACTGAATCTTCAAATATCAGATTCTAACTTTTTCAGATTTAAAACATTTCTTTTGAGAACTTAGGTTCATTTTTTTTCCCGTGCAATGTAATAAGGCACCTTAAATATTTTGTTGTTTAACTTAGCTTGAAAAATTCCCTGAAAGATTTTGTCAGTATGTCTGATTTTAGAAATAATAATTTGGGTTAATATAAATATTAATTTGCAATATTCAATAATTTCTAGGAATTATTTAATATATTAATTTTTATATTTTGAGATATATTTTTCAGCAAATATTTTGCTAAATCACAATTAACCTGAGTAATTATCAAATATTTTTATGCTAAATGTTGCTCAGCACAAATACATTCATAGATACTTAGGTGCTCGCACATAGTGTAACTACAAAAAGATTATATCAAATTAAAACCTATGCTATTTTAAATCATTTTAGAGCATCTTAGAATCAATCAACCTGTTGTTAAAATACGTGTATCTCTTGCTTATAGCTGTAATAAAAATAACAACATGTTCATTTTTTTAAATAGTCAGTTAATCATTTAAGGTATCCGAACACTTTTCGGAGCCCTATTTTAGGAAAATATGAGGTAGACATATTTTAATCATATTTATGGGTTCAACACTATTAAAGATTAGAAACAGAATGTCAATATTTGAAATAAACAATAACATTAATCAATATAATATTTAATAGCATAAATTTAAGCAAATTCTTTAAGCTTTCAAATTAGATTCACCACAAACTATCATTTTCATCCGAACAAAACTTATACCGAAATAAACTACATAATTTTCTCTACTGAATGAACTGCAAGCGTATGGTTATAATAATAAATAAGAATTTTAAAACCAGTCGAAGATTTATCATGACATTTTTAGTAAATTTATGACTTTATTATTCAAACAATAGGCTGAAAATTAAAAAAAAAAATATTCACTCAATCTAAATTCTTTTAATTCATTCCCTAGAAAAATGTATAAAGACAAAGTCCACTAAAGTTCATAGTAATATGATAAATATATTTTGAGTTATTTCATTTGAAGTAAGCAAAAGATAAGTAAAAATATATTTTGAAAAAATGCATTTAAAGTATACAGTAACATGTTTTAATAATAAATTATGTGTGTAAATACTTAAAATTCCCTAAATTTGTAGGTTATAGACCTTCTTCCTCCTCAGCGTTTAATAATTTTCCTTTTTTAATCATTTTTTTCTGGCAATTTTTGTATTTGGTAGTGAATGCCGCCTTGATTCATTTATTCTGCCTTTGTAGAGCTCAGTAAATGCTCTAACTTCATTTGCACTGGGATACACTACAATAACTTTAAAGATATTTACTAATCCTATAAAACCTTCGTTAAAATGTATTACAGATATAAATGTCCCTAATATGAGGGTTCGGAGCACAACAAAGATATCTTTAGGTACAAATTTTCACAAAACACTGTTGAAACTCTCATTGGCATTGTACGTTTTTCCATGCAAGCATTTTTCTAACCGTTTTTTTTTATCACATAGTTTCATGTATTCTAGTTTTACAACCTTCAAAATATTTTGGGGGAGTCCCTTTGACTTGTCACTGTAATTTAATTTATTACACGCAGATCTCTGAAATTTGCACCAACGGTTGGGTCCAGTTGGGCATTGGCCATGCATAGGATGTTTTGCATTTGAGCAGCAATGAAAAAAAGGACTCAATCATTGCGCTTTACATTGCTTGAAAATTGTTAACATTACTACGAATTGCAATACTGTAGTAATTTTGTAATTTGTCAATAAAAACATCAGTAATTTTGCATTGCCACACAATTTCTAAAAGTGGCATTAGTTTTATTACAAAATTACAATTTCATTAAAAGTTTACAAAAATATATTTAAAACTAAATTTGTTTTTATATAAGTTTTTAACATGTTTTTGACCCTTGAAAGCGCCGCTTCCGGTTATTTAAATGTCTACTTCCGGTTTACCGATCATTACAAAATTATTAATATATTGACTTCTAATTAACATAGAGACAAAAGTAAACCTGTTTTGAATAGCTCAAAGACTGATCTATCCAATAAAAGATTTTTTTTAAAAATGGAATTTTTAGCGAAAAATCGGCCTTTTCAAAGTGTTTGGATACCTCAAGTGCTCTTAAATAACAAAAGAACATTCCAGATACTAAAAAAATTACTCTTATTCTTTATAAATGTTCAGGATTGTTGCCCAAGACGGTGAACTGTTCATTATAATAAAAGGAAATGACTTCTGAATATTTGTTGCATTGCATTAGTCTAAAAGGTGAAAATTCTAGTTTATTGTACAAAATCAAAATAAAATTGAGATGTTCTGAGTATCGATACTAATTTACCGCTGTTCACATTTTCCCACAATCCGTAATTTTTCAAGACATTTTACACAGACAGGAATATCTTATTTCAAAAACTGCATATATTTCACAAAAGGAAGCTGACTTTCCTAAGAAATGTAATTTCAGTACAACTTCAGAAACGCTCAGTTTTCTTTAAAATATTAAAGAAACCGTACAAAGGCTCTATTTTCAACTTTGAAAAAAAAACCCCATCCATAATTAATGTGTTGTTTTGAAAGTAACGGAATAAATACAAAATGCATTAATTAGAGGATATTTCTTGCAAGAAAACCGGCAATATTGTCAAGCAGAAACTTTAATAAAAATGAGATATAATTTATATTTTATGTGGTATATTGCAATATTAAAGGATTAAGATAATTAGTAGAGTAAGTAACTGAACAAAGGAAAAATAAAATGATCTACTGTACCATCTTCGCTTTTGGCGTAATCCACGATAGTTTAATCGTCGTTTATATCTTTAAGCAAGATAAATCCGAAAAGATTCTTCGTATTTTCGTTTTCATTTTATTTTGATTTTGCAATGCGTTTTTTCCCCTCATAACATGAAATTTCTTTAGAGATCTTACTATTATATTAAAAGTGCCGCTGTACAAGCCTTACCAAGCAAAATATACGAAATGTTGAAGTAACAGCTGGAATACTTAACGATATGCGATATTATCACCTTACATTATCCATATATCACATGCATGAATTGAGAATAGATGTATTGAGCATATTCAAGTGTTTTGGCCCCAAAAATACGTTTTGATTAATTCGACATACGACGCTTTAATATAACATAGTTTTTTTCCATTTTGATTATATTGAAACAAAAAGTCATAGTTAGTTATTATTTTAAAATTTGAAAAACGCCCAAAAATTATGGTTCTTTCATACGTAAAAAATCTAATAAATTAAATTATGATTCTTTCATGCGTATAAATTCTAATAAATTAAATTATGGTTCTTTCATACGTAAAAATTCTAATAAATTAAATCATAGTTCTTTCATACGTAAAAATTCTAATAAATTTTGACGAATTCGATGATTTTGATTCTGAAGAAATAGATTTTGACAAAAATAAAATACATTGAGGGGATAAGCTTAAACAATTTAAGTTTTAATTATTTCCCCAAAGTGAGAAATTTTGATGATTCGCTTATTCTGATACTGACGCTCTGTTTTATTACACAGCTGAACAGTGAACAGAACTATGCCGAGAGAAATATTGATAGAAAGAAAACTTTTTTAAGAAAAAAAAACTTTTAAAGGAATTTTTTTTCTGAAACTAAGTGAATCCACGCATCTAAAAGAATAATAAACTATGATAAAATCTATAGGCTGTGAAAGAATGTAATGTGCATGTATTTTAAAACAGTAAGAATTCAGCATAATAATTTTATGCTGAAGTGGTAATTAGTAGAAAAAAAGTGTTTGTTATTTTTCACAATAATAAAAAGTTATTAATATTTATATAAGACTAATGTTCTGATGAAGTGCTTTGTTTGTAAGGTAAATATCAGTTAAACATATATTGTCAGCTGCATTAATAATAAGAATTAAATGTAGTTATTTCAGAAAAAATAGGAAGAATTTACTCTTAAAGAGACTTAACCTTTGATGATTTTCTCAAATTCTGAGACAGTTAGTAATTTGTAAGTTACATCTCAATTATCGTATATTGTACTGAAATATATTTTCATTCCATTCTGGAAATCCATTGTGCTACAGGCAATCAAGTTGGTTTAGAGACTGAAGTAATTTTCCCCTTTTTCGTTCTTCTGTGGGTTTGAATTTTATTTTTGTAGGCATTATGAATTAAAATATTTCGAAGCTTTTAGCATATTTCATGTTGTAATTTGATTATTAACACAAAATATTATATGATATTAGATTATAATCGATATTCTGAATGCTATGTACTATCGTGCCGATAATGTAATAATATTGTAAAGCATCTTGCGCTTTTAGGGATATTAGATGGTAACAATATCTTAACTCCAAATGTTTTATTTTTAAATACGATAGAATAAGTCAAGTTATAAAAACTTGAGAATTCTATTTAAGGATACATGATACTGCCAAAAAAAATTCCAATAAAAGTAACTGATAATTGAACTTTTCATTAATGTTCGATTCTGAATGTTGAAGCTAACTCCAATTCTATGTTTGAAGCTAACTCCAATTTAATATGAAATTGGAACCAATTTTACGATGTGCTGACATTTCCACCAATATTGTGCCCAAATAATCAGGCTAGTATTCCTTCCTCTTGAATGTTGTTATAATTACTATTGTACTTGGTAGCTGAACATTATAAGAGAATAATATTTAAAAATTACTTTTAATTAGCTATGTAATAAATAAACCCCGAGGGCCACGCCGCTCTTAGAGAAATTTGATCATAGATGATTTCATGAAATATTTTTACTTAATGCTGAGGTGAAGTATAAATTTATTATGTGAATATATTGAATTCTTGTACAAAAGTCTTTTATAATTCTAATAGTCAACACAATACACAATCGAGAAGTATTTAAAAAATTAAAAATGACTT
>JAPMOR010046326.1:0-25201 GCA_026543865.1 Argiope aurantia | reverse complement strand
AAAATTAAAAATGACTTATAAACGCTCTACTTTTAAGCTACATAAGCCGCAGTGGCGTTTTCAATAAAATGTATGGTTAGATAAAGGCTTTATAAACTAACTGTTCCATTTTTTTGAATTTCTCATGTACGAAGCATAGAAAATGAAGTAAAGTATCTTAAACTTCGAAAATAAAAAACTTCAGGGTTTTGAAGAATATCTACGCTTTAGATCCCTCTTGAATACGAAAAAATTCGTTTGCGAACTATGTCCGACTAGGATTAAATAATTGAAACACGGAACGAGTTAGAAAAGAGAAATTTGATGTGTAGTTTATAAATCACAATTGTATTTGCATATCGGATCTTAGAAAATTCGAGAACCACAAGGAATAAATGAACGAGAAGTATCTCTCTCTATCCTTATGAAAAACACTTACAGAAACAGTTGTTGTGCACCCCATTTCATCGATGACTTTATAAACATCATACAGTGAAAACCTTGTCCAGTATGAGAGAAAAGGACATTCGATTTCTAAGCATTCTGACAGGATCACGAAGAATAAACTAATTGTTAGGGAACGCACAACACTTTCTATGCAAAACTTATGCATTTTACAAGAATCTATCGGAACAAAACAAAAATTAAAAGAGTGAAGGTCGCCAAATATCTGAGCATTTACATTGATGAAGAAACTCAACTGAAGCGTGCATTTTTACCACTATCTAATAAGACTATCAGCTACCCCTAATACTTCAAAATATTACAATAAAGTCTTGTAATTTCTCCATCAAACACAGACAGATTCTTTACAAAGCCGTGATTGAGAGTGTATTAGCACATGAGTCTGGTATCTTAATCACAGAACATGACTAGTGTGGAAACTCACGTCTATTCAAAGCCGATATTTTATCTTTCTCAGGAACTTAAAGAACCACTCCTAAAGAAGCTCTCTTGATCATTCTGGTTATACAGGGTGTCCCTAAAGTAACGCAAGATATGAATTTGCCACCATTGCAGCAAAATGTTGGCAACAATTAAAAACATTTGACAGCTGATAGTTTACGGTTAATGAAATAGGAGCGTTACATGGTAAAACAGAGTGTTGTCATTGTTGAACAATATTTTAAAAATAATGAAAGTCTGGTGACCCCAATTCGAAAATTCGAGAATTGGTCCCCTGAATGTCAAAGGTCTATGCCATCAAAACCACAAGCACGTATGCATTGAAGGAGGATATTCAACGCTGCATCAACGAAATTTAAACACATTTATGCAAAATGATCATGGAAATTTTTACAAAAGAGTTATTGAATGCATAACCAATTCTGCACACTTTACGATTCAATAAAAATTTAGCATTTTAAAGAAAAAAACTGTGTTTTTATTTAATTCAAATTTTGCATTAACACGTTGTTTTATCGTGTAACACTCCATTTTTACTAACTCTAAACTATCAGCTGTCAAATGGGTTTTAAAAAAATAGGATTGCCTACATTTTGAAGCACGAATGGTGTCAAATTCAAATCTTGTGTTAATTTTGGTACACCTTTTACTATCTCTATAGCTCCATCTCCAATTTGAAAACATATAGAGTTGTTACTCTCTGTAAATCAAGAATTAAGCTTTTTCCAGATATACTCCATTTCAATTAGATAAAATGTTCACGGCCTTCCTAGCTGAATATCCACATTTTTAAAGCGAAGAGAAGGTTGATAAAACCTATTATAAGGAGCATGCAAGAAAGTTTCAGTGAGAACATTCACACTGTTTTTTTAAACTTTGCAAAGAAATTGTAACAGGAGTAATTGTTTCGAATTATCCTTCGTTAATTAATTATTTAGAATGTATTTTATTAAATATTAATGTATATGAGATGATGGTTTCTAGAATAACGATACACAAAATGATAGTTTAATCTCTTAAACTTTTCTTACTGATCAAATGCTTTTTTTTTTATCTTCACAGAGATTCCGTCAGTGTTAAAGAAGCACACACACACAAAAAAAATAAAGCACTTTTATCGCTGCATGGTCGCAATCCAGTCATTTATTTCTTATTTTTCTGTTCCATTTCTGATAAAGTTCGGATTTTGGTTTCCCGAGCCATTCCTTCTATTTTGTCGTATGGTCCACTTCCAAGCTGACAAATGATCTAAGCTCTGTTCATATGTTCATAAAATGACCTACTTAAGATCTGTGTATGCGTTGCGTATTTTCTTGAGCTCAAAAAGACATTCTTTTCCTTTTGCTTCGAATTCTTCGATCGCTTTTTTGCTGTCATTTCATTACAGCACATCACGGTTTTTTTTGTTTTTTGTTTCTTTTCGATGTTTTGGAACAAATAGAGTTCGGAACCTCTGTTCCAAAGCGAATCCACTGGGACAACACATGCCTAACCCACTAGCGTTGCAATCTGGTTTTTCATTCCAAAAGCAAAGGTTTTTAAATTATTGTTGAGGCTTTTGTTTGGGTATTGAATATTTTTCAGCCATTGTTACTTTTTCGTTATTTTTAAAATCCCTAAACTTTCGAATAAAATGTATTATTCATAAAATTTTCTGAATATTTCGGATACCAATTTGTAAAACATGTAAATTCGTAGAAATTAAAAGGAAAACTTTATGGTAAATAATTTTTCGTAAATAATTCTACATTATTGAACACTCAGCTTTTAAAGATATTCTAGTCAATTTATGTAGCATGACCTTTACAAAATAAAAGTGATGTTACATATTAAGGAAAGATTTATGGCAAAAATTTCATTCAGCAAAAAATATGTTTAATAATATGATAATATGAAAAATATGTATGAAAGTTTTTATGTAACATCTAGAACCACTAACAACGAATGGCATTTGTGACTTGGAGACAGCAGTTGATTATCACTTCTCATATACAACAATCTCAGAGCAGATTTAGCAGATTAGCAATCTCAGAGCAGATTTAGTTAACCTATTATATAAGGGTTTTGGCTAATTTGTCGTAACACATTTTGATTTAACAATGGGGATTTAAAATAAAATTTTTTCTGCACATTTTTTCATAATTGTATTCATATATAACATAATTGAAATTACTGGTATATAAATAATTAAAACAAAATAAAACAAAATGTTTAAAAAAAGGATGAGTAAATGTCAAATTCTGTGAAAAAACATTGAAATGTAACATTATATTGGAAGGAAAATAAATTTCAGCATTCTGAGATATTATAAAAGGCGGTGAAATAATATGCTACTTAGATATATGTGTCAGAAATTATCTGCTGAGGTTCAGAAAGATATTTCAAACGAAACCCATTGTAACGAAGTTTGTGATCTTAGATTTCAGATTATATTAAAATAAAAAAAAATAATTAAATTTGGAACAGTCTCGAATAGAGGCTATATTCGATTTCTTTCTATAATTTTGACAAAATGATAAAAATTTGAAAATCTTTCAGCTTTTAAATAATTGTTTATTGTGATTACGCTGTTAATTAATTTCAGTTTTAAAATAATGACATTTAAGCATTATTTTAGCTATGATTACTCAATTTATAATTTGCATTTTTATGATGATGTAATGTGCGAAATATTTATTGATTTATGAAAAAAGAAAGTTCCATTCCAAGATGAAGAAAGTTCTATTGTGAGAATGAAATTATACTAACCAAGCGAATAAAAGAAGTATATTTACAGAAAATTTAATAAACAGCGTTATAAACACTCTTTAATTAGCTTAATAAAAATAAAACTTCTTTTCTTTTGATTGTTTTCCAATTTTTAATCTTTAATTTACAGCGCTTTATTATGAATATTACTAAATTTTGAAGAATTTTTCTTAAATTAATTACTTGATGACACCACTTGTGAGGAATCAAAATTTCAATTAAATTAAATGATTGATTTAAAATTAAGTTCTAAAAATATTTTTTTAAGTGTATTGTTGCTGGACACATGCCTCTATAAAATTTCAAAATTGTAGTACATCAGGAAGGTAATGGAAATTCAATTACATTTTTCCTTTACAAACATGAAATAAGTAAAATGAAATAAAAACGAATCAAAAGGATTTCTGATGATTAAAACTGATTTTACATTTTCAACTAATTCTCTTCGATTTAATTATATAACACCTTAATTTTCGAAAATGTGCTTTCCTACTGATTAAATTAAACTCTTAACTGTTTTGCCCAAGTGCCATACGTGCATCGATTTATCGAATTTTCATAGTTGTAAGCAAAAAATAAACCATTCATAGCGAGTGTAATTCAATATTAAAATTATTTCGAATACATAGACAAGTCAAGTATTCAATGGATTTCCATTTGAATCAAAATAAGAAAATATTCCCAAAACAGAAGACGCCATCTTATTAGATAGTAAAGAAAATAAAACAGTTAAGGGGTTAAGAATATATGGAGTACTTGAGATGTTAGTGTATTATGTGTAATTTTATATCCGATTATGATATTTTGGGATGATTTTACCTAAGCTTATAAGTCTGAGAAGTGATAACTCAATTTATATATGTTGCACGGGCACGACGATTAAATGGTTAATCTACCGATAAAAAAGAAATATATCTGTCTCTCATTGTTTGTAATGCATTTTACCACAAAGTTGCAACCTCAATCATTCTAATTAATAACATTATATTAACTGCTGGAATGAAGCCATCATCATACGATTAGGAGAAAAGTACTGTCTCTTAACAAAAAGCCATCATCATAAGATGAGGACAAATATGTCTCAAAACTAGCTTTCGATAATTACGGTCACTCTAATGATGTTTCTAGATATATGAATCCCTATATATTAGGAAGTTGGTTGGACCACAGTGCTTGGACATCTTCCAGAAAAATCTGAATCATCAAGAGAATCATACGCTGGACGACCGGAAATTGATTAATGAGAATAATGATTTAATGATTATTCATCCTTGAAGGGAATCCCTAGATAAAACCCATTCATTTCTAGTGATAATGAAAATGGTGTAAAGTGGTTGAAATGCAATTATATGTGGATGTTTCTGTTTTGGTACTTATTGAAACGGATTTCTTTAAGAATAAAGGGGATATAATTCAGTTCTCACAACTGTTATTCCATGTTGTCAATCCCCGGATGAAAGCAGAGCTTTTTTATTTTTTACTTATTTACTTATTCATTATTATTTATTCTTCTATATTTGCGTACTTTAATTATTTGTAAATATATTTTATTTGTAGATATATACTATTTGTAGATATATATTATTTGTCAATATATATAATTCCTTGCGTAGTAAATTAGCATTTCATAAACATGGTATCATTGAATTCGAAGAGCAGTTTCCATATCATGAGAATGCTTTTCGTAAAATCTATGGCGATGACGTTCACAGATACAAATGAAAACTAAATATTCTTGGGGAGAAGACACGTCTTCAGAATGGTTTCACATCAAACAGGAAACTTATTACGAAAATTAAATTTCTTGAAACAATTTTTAACTCACCTTTTAGCAACCATTCTGAAGTCGTGTCTTTTCCCCAAGAGTGATTAGTTTTCATCTCTATCTGTGAACGTCATTGACATAGTTTTTAGGAAAAGTATTCTCATGATGTTAGAACTGCCCCTCGAATTTAACTTTACCATGCTTATCAAATGTTGCTTTACTACCCAAGGAATTATATATATATATCAACTAATAATTAAGAATGATTTCACATCAAACAGGAAGCCCATTACGTAAAAGAAATTTCCCAAAACAAATGTTTAATGCGTCCTTCAGCAAATCGTTATATTTAACAATATATATTTTATATTATGATTTGCTTTAAACTTTTATGTAGGCAAAATATTTTTTGACAAATCTTTAAGTTTCTATATTAAACGAAAAAATGTTATTGCTCTTAGTACCGTTAATTTGAAGTAGGAAAAAAGCACCAAAAACTTATGACGCCAGAAGAAATTGCCAGTTACTAATGAGAAAAATCATGTAAATACTACTCAATAGACAGCACAACAAAGGTAGTGAATTATTGCTGGGAATTCAGTTTAAATTTTGGGTAGTACGATATTTTCTTATTAGAATAAATGATGAAAATTTTTAGAATTTATTTAGTTCAAGCTCTTGGACATGACGCATTATTAGAATTAGGCTTCAGGGCTATGTATTCCTATTGAAACTTATTCCAGTTGGCATTCTTTAAATTTTTTTGTGCAAACAAATTTATATATAATAAATACCAAGCTTCACGCAAAAAAAAGCAATAATTTAAATTTATTTTTACATATTGTTTAGAAAATGTTTTTAATGCAATTATTCTGTCATTAAGAATACCAAATTGAAAGATATCCAGGTTCTGTGATGTTGACCATACCATTTTGAGGAAAGAATAAAGGATCTTGTTAAAGACAATAAAATTAAAGTGAGATTAAAGAAATGTTTCAACATTTATATTTTAGCAATAATAGAATGCTGCTAAATACTAGAGTATCTAATGACAATATAATATAAATAATAAAATAATAATAATAAATAATAAAACTTTTTTTCTGGATGAAATGTTTCAGTTTCATATGGTTTTAAGAAACGCTTTGCATTTCGAATTCCTAATATCAAATTTTAATTCTCATTTATATGGTAACTCCACAAGTGAAGGATTGTAACTTGAAAAAAATTGCTCTTTTCAGAAGTTTCTACTTTTTTTTTTGCAAAAATGTTGCCATTTCTAGAATTAATTTCTTGTGAAAATGAATCATAATAACAAAACTCAAGCATGAAAAAACTAATAAGTATATACTTTTTAGAAACGAGCAGAATTTTATTGTTAAAAGTGTCAGGTGACACTTTTAACAATAAACACTCTGTATTTCATCACATTGCTTATAATAGTTCTCCTGCTTCATGAATATGTGATCCGTTTATCCTTAGCTATTTACGTATGTTTTACAGTAATCGAAAATCTCAATTTTCGAGCTACCAAAATTGTAGCAATAGGTTAATATTCCTCTTAATATATCCCATTTTCTTGAACATTTTTATTAATGTTTTGTAAAATTGATCTTCCCATTTAAGGAACTGTATGACGAAATTTTTTAAATAAATAGAAAGAAAGTTATTTGAAAAAGCAACCACTTGATTCTTATTATAGTGTTCAGTATTATTATACGCATGTTGCATAATTACCTACTCCTTTTAACAAAAGATGTTTAGAAGTGTTGCAGTATATACCAATCTTAGTTTTCCTATTTTCTTTAAAAGTATAATAAACTGATATTCTATTTAGTATTATCCATTTTCCTGGACAGTGCTCCTTTCATGTTTTGTGAATATTTTTCTATTAACATTAATGCTTGCAGAAAGATGATTTTTTTCCAATTTTAATTACAATTATAAATGAATTATTTATTCAAAAACTAGGAAATGAAATGAAATAATTCATATGACAATAATCTACGAATAACAATAGTAAGTTGGGAACTTCAAAATTCACAATTGCGCAAGAATTACTGTTCTTTTTATAATGTGTTATCTATCTGTTAAATAGAATAAATCTGTTTAACCCAATCATTATTTTGATTAATATATCTTACCTTTACTGTACAGATTATAATGATATGTCTTTTTAACCCTTTAAAGGGCCATTTTTTTCTAGTCATATTATGTTAAAATATTTTTAGGCTTGAAATTAGAATAAGAAAAGAGATTCATTTAGCTTATTAGATACATTTTATTTGATTAATTAATTAAGTTGGTTAATTAATAATTAAGTAACAAATCAAGACACATCATTTTGCCTGAGATAAAGAACAGAAGCATCTAAATTTCTGACTTACTAAAAAAATTGTCAGAACTTATGCCACCTTACATAATTTCATACAAAGATTGATAAATTTGGTGGGAAGCATACTTCCCACGGCCCTAGAAAGGGTTAATATCAATTTTTAAAACTGAAATGAAGAATGCATTTCAGCATTTCAAAGTTCATATATATGCATAATCTACTGAAAGGAATAAAAATGTTTAAATCAGTCCCCATTTTAATAAATAGTCCTTATCGTTTCTAAAATTTTCATAACGGCGTGTTTTTTTTGTCTGTTTGTTATGGCATTCATTATAAGCTGATATTTGTCTTAGCATTATCCATTTTCCTGGATAATATTCCATTCATGTTTATGAATATGATTTTTCTATTCATAGAACTAGAATTAGTGCTTGCTGAAAGAAGTTTTTTACTAGATTTTATTGCAATATAAATTAATTATTTATTAACAGACTAGGAAATGAAATGGAATAATCCATCGGACGATAATCTATGGAATCAAAATATTAAGCCCAGAACTTCACGATTCATAATTGCGCTGCGAATTTTATAACATGCTAACTTAAAAGAACATTCTGAAAGTAGAATGAATCTGTTTAACTCTATCATTATTTTGATTAATACATCTTACTGTATAGCTCATAATGAAATAAAGAATACATTTCAATATGTCAAAGTTCATAGTTGTGCATAATCTAGTGAACTTAATAAAAATTTCTAAACCAGACTAGATTTTAATGAATAGTCCTTATCTTTTCTGAACGTTTCATAACGATGTGTTCTTTCTTTATGGCTTTCATTATTTTTTCCGAATCAGCATTTAACAAAAACAGAGCATAATTTTTAAAGGACAAGCCATTTAAGTAAACACTCCTATGCGCTTCCTTTTGAAAGGTGTTTTTCCTTCCCTTCTAATGCTTATCATTCTCCGCATGAGTCGAGGACTGAAATGGAAGATTAAAACAACAGTCATTACACGGACCAAAGTAGAGGACCGCCATTCTGCTTGATAAAGCACGAGGTACTCCAGCATTAAAGTAAATACTTTGAACTGTATTGCCGACTGTTACTGAGAAAACGTTTCCAATGGGTCTATCAAAACTGGATAGAACGGTGTCCTCTTTGGATTACTTGAGGGGTGGGGTGAAAATACGTGACCAGAATGGCAAATAGGAGAAAGCGTGTCCGAAGTATCTGAGAGACTTTCGACTTCGATGTTCACCCTGAACCTTAACACTACGCAAATAGACTCAAAGAGCACGCGTAATGACATTTACCCATAAAACTGTCCTTATGATAAAACGGCGGAGTGAAATGAATGTAGGCTTTTATTAAGGTAAATATCATACAGCGGTAGAAGTTAACTTTTGCATCTCATTCATGGCACTCAAAATATTTTAAATATGGTAATGTTAAATCTATCAAGAATGTAATCTTTATAGCTTTCAATTTGCAACCTGATAAGCTAATTGAATTATATTATATGATAAAAAGTATGCGAGCGCTTTCAAATTTTTATACCTTTTCGGGAAGGCTGGTTGAGTTATCCTTGAATATCCATCAGACAAAGGACACCCTTGGAAACACATTTTTCAGGGTAAATTTCGGTCCTTTATTAGGATAAATATCAGATAGTGGAAGAAGTAACTTCTTTATCTTATTCATGGAATTCAAAATATTTTAAATAGGGTAATGTTTAAATAACAAAAATACAGTCTTTATAGCTTTTAATTTACAACCTGATAAGCTAATTGAATCCCAATATACGATCAAAAGCATCTGGACACTTTCGGGCTTTCATCTTTTTTTTCTGAAAGGCTGCGTGAACTGTCCTTGAATTTCCATTAGATCAAGAACATACAGTCGGACACAACAAATCCTGTCTAAACTGTTACGTTCAGGGGTGGCGGGTTAGTCTGCTGTCCACAAGAAGAAGGTAAAGAACATGCTTGAAAACACATTTTTCCGTGACAATTCGATCATGAAGTATTTAAGGGAGCAACCAGAAATTGACACAGAAAATGATTTGGACTCATTCTATTTCGCCGGCAGCAGATAAAACTCTGCAACTTCTATCAATTTGATTTATTTGTTTTAAACAATAGTCACAAGCAATTTCGACAAAATAGCATGAATATTATGTAGTGTATAAATGGTTTTTAAAAACAATCTCGAATTTTCTCGCATGTTTCTTTGTTTATAATATGAAAATTTTTCAACCAAAGTAAATGAAACTTTACAGCATGTAACAATATGCTACCGTAACATTATATTATAATCAAAAATACATAATACAAATATTCGCGGATATATGAATATTTGCAGTATATAATTTATAACTGTATATGTATACACAGTTACTGCATATGTATGTATGTATTTAATATATATACTGCATAACATCAATTTGTCGAAAACCAGTCCTCATTTCGCTTCTATTCGAAAGCAACTGAATATAATCCGCCATAATGGCAACATCTTTCTGAATCTTGAGAATATTCAGCTGAATTTTTTTTATATATTGTCGTATATATCTGGCTTTGAAATTTGAAAGAAAAAGCATACTGTTTCACACATGCGCAGTTAAAAATTATTTACTACACATACTTCGATTACTCAATATATTCAAATCAAATTTTATTACGTTGACTGCCGTGTCATTGACATTCACGAGACAGCAAAAGTCAATGTAGAATTTGATGTGAATAGAATAAACCTATGTTTAATTTATATCTACTTGTTTCATCACATTGTTTAGAACGTGAATCGCATGTAATTCATGCATACTATCTAATGAGATATTTTCTTCTCTACTACAACTAAAAGAGAGCAAATATGCAAGCATCTTATTAAATAGTGGTCCGAATCCCAGGCATCAATCATAGCAAAGAATGTGTGAACTTAATGCTACGCTAGCATATTATCACGTATCCTGTATGTTTTCTCGAATATTTTTGAAAGCTCTGTGTGTTATAAACAAACATTCTTGTGGAAAGTTTGTAATTAATAAAGGCCCCTTATATCTTTCTGAATATTCATTCTCTGTTGACGAAAATTAATGTAAGTATTAAGCACACCAAACAAAACAGCTACTGAGAGTTGAGCTGCTTTATACAAGACAGGGTTAAACCACATCGTTTTACGGCCGGTGTCCTAAATGCCTAAGCGACCGAAATTTAACTGAAAAATGCGAGTTCAAGCATATTCTTTGCATGATGGAAGTTCAGTATCAATTTGTCCAATTATTCGGGAACAATTAAAAAAATGTATGTGTCTCAAAGTATTAGGATACTTTTGATCCTATAATGTATATTTTTCTTCTCATCACATCATATACATTTATATCAGTAGGTTCAACTAATTTACAAAAAATTAAAATATTTGAAGTTCTCATATTTACATCAATGAAACAATTTCCGAAATATCATTTTAAATAAGAATTTTACCGGAATATCTGGGAAATGATTTTGTTTATAATCATCTTATTGAAAATCAGATATATAGCTCCTATTGATCGACCGTGGTGTTATCTGCTATTACCAACGGCATTATTCAACTGTCACATAAATAGATTTGTAATAAGATGGGAGAAAAACTATAAAAAATAGCTTAGATAATCTTCATCGAGGAATAGTGGAGCTAATATTTTAATGTAATATCCCTATCAAGCCTATACACAGAAAGCAAAGATAATTTCTTACACAGACTTAAGGATAATGGCTTCAATCCTACTTGGTTTAATATATTTGATCAAATCAACGATTCAAATACTCTTCATAAAATGGAGGCAGAACATCTTCTATTGGTAAGGCGCCGACCTATTTGAAGTAGAAAAAAGACAGACATCCACAAAATAAGGGGATAGGTTTTCTGGAAGAGTTTCGACGGAAATTAGTCCACATTTGTGTTTTGCCTGGGAGGGGGAAAACTTTTGCACTTGATAATACGTAATTACAAGCGTGAGGCTTTAAATTTATCGCACCAACATTTCACTAAAGCTCTGTTTCCCATTTATTTCAATATATAAATGAAAGGATTTAGATACTTCTTATCAACCAGGGCCTTTCCTATAACTTATATAACTTGATAAGCCAGCAAACCTGGCTATTATTAACTAATATTAACGAATTTAACCATACATATGATAATTCCAGACATTTTCTGAATGCAGACCCTTTTAAGTAAGTTAAAGTTGTTATTAAAATTAGCTCTCGATTATCAAAGATTAGAGACTTAGCATTTCATACGAAGATACAAACAATAATATAATTCATTGATCTCAGTTCTTTGCAAACAAATTATTTGAAAGAAGAGGTATTTGTACCAATAATATTCAGTAATTTGGACGTGTATAGTCTTATTAAATATCTTGAGTATAAGTAGATTCGTAGAAATTAGGATATATGTTGTGAATTCAACAGCATCATTTGAAACTCAGCTCTTATTTATCATCTTCATGATTTGTTATACAATAATCCCTTTTAATTGAGATAAAATTTTATCAATGCTTAATATAATGCCATGGTAGACTACAGCCTTCTCCATGAGATGTATCTAAATTTCAAATTCATCCTCATATATTAATTTCTACATTTATAGGAGGTAATAAAAATGTCATTTACTTTGATATGAATAATTTCTTTTTAAAGAGTTTTCAAAGTGGATATTCTTATCTATAAACAGATTATTTTAAAAATTTCTTCAAAAAAATTATTAATCAGGACTTTTTATGGCTAAAATTCTTAAGACGCCCATTAACAACAATTTAATAATCTTAGGAAAGAAACAAAAAACTATTTTCCTTCTCCCTTTTAAGCATATAAAATAGTGCTTTCATGAAAATCTAATTCAGATTATTATTTGTTTTAGAAAGAGAAATTATGCTTTTCCATTGGCTTAAAAATTCCGAAAATGATTTTTAAAATTTATGTTAAGCACTTCTTTATAATCTATATTACTGCAATAATCAATAAAAATTAATAACTCTAATAACGAATAATGATCTATTATAATATGTAATAAGCATTAAATATTTCATAAAGTCTCTGAAGATTATATACAAGTAGTTTTAAACTAAACTAGAGTATATTGTTTTGTATTCATGCATATGAGTTTTAATTTTACTTAGATATTAAAATAATCAATGTGCAGAAATATATTCGACTTTGATTATTTCGATATCGATTTGATTTGAAAAAATATTCGACTTTGATTATTTCGATATCGATTTGATTTGAAAAAATATTCGACTTTGATTTATTAAAAATATTAATATTCAGATATAAAAATTAATTCCCTTCAAAGTAGTCTATTGAGATTGATACTTATTTCTCCCGACAGTTCTGCCACTGTCGAAAGCATCACTGGAACGCCTCCTTTGGTCTTTTTGATGGCGTGTAGCTGGTACGTCCCATTCGGTATGTTGTTTTCTCTGGGCTAAAATTTGGTCCTTAATTATAGAACTTTCCATTTTTGGAAAGTCCATATATGATATTGAACCAAATTAAAAGAGCAGAGAACATGAAGAAGCACTTGTATATTGTGTTTCTCAAAAAGAAAGAAAAAAAAACCCTACCCTATAAAAAGTGAAAAATGGGCAAATGCGTTTTTATGATGAAGATACCACTTCCAGTTGTTTGCCTCGTAAAGCAACATCACTTGATAATATTTCGTGGCGATGGCTGTCTTTTTGATCCGTTGAATGAAAGAAGATAGTCAGCATCACTTTGATACTGATGCGGGCCTGCCTTGCTCTTTCAGCTCAGGCAATGTTGAATGTCTCCATTCTGATGACAGTAATTTAGTTCTTGAATCGATCCTATAAACTTGGATCATTTTTACTTGAACTGGTAAGTTTTACATAATATCGAACCCGTTGTGTTGTTCAAGGTGTTATCATTGTTAAAAACTGACCCTAATGGTAACCCTAAATTGTCAACCGTCGGCAGACGGTTCATAGTTGGCATAGATGTGTAAAACTATGAGCATGGGCATGATGGTCGTCTTAATATCTGCGTTGAATCACGCCTTTCTAAACTTCATTGCTTATGTTCAAAAAATTGTAATCTAATACTTTTTGAAAATTTTTTGTATGCTATTTAATTTTTTCCAGAAAAAATATTTTAGCTCAAAAAATAGCATTAAAAGCCTACGAACAAATGACAATACTCCGCTGGAGAGGCTCCGGTTTGACTCCACCTCCAAGCAATACATTCTGTGCACTAAATCTTGTGTAGTTCATTTGATTAAGGCATTTTCACACGTTATCGCAGTCGTCTGATCGAGAACCATTTCTGCAAAATCCTCGTATAATAATCCAGGTTCATCAACTAAATCATATATCGTCAGCAAATCAAACATCGGTGAAAGTTTTCTGCCTTTAGTTATTAAAAAAATCTAATCATTGCATTGCAAAAATTGAAAGCATCTAGATATTTCTTAAAAACAAAATTATTCACCTTAATTTTAGTAGCATATGTTTGTGAATCATTTGATATTATTCGGGTCAAAGATCACACACCAGATTGTTTTGATAATATTCATAACATATTTGATAACATAATGAATATAAAATTTTGTATTTCGTTGAAGAATTTAAGCTATCATTTTTGGCTCAAATTTAGGAAAATTTAAATAGATTCTAGGCTTTATTATTATTCGGAAATAAGTAATTTTGAGCACGTTTGCTGGTAACACGTTTTGCTAGAAAAAGTTATTTAAAGTACGATTTTCTGAGAGACAAATTCATACAAGAAGCAACATAACCGTGTTGTAGAAGAATCTTTTTGCATATATGTTATTCAAAGTGTTCTTCAGAAAGAATGCCCCCAAAGCCAAAAATATCTTTTAATGTAAAAGTTTTCAATTCATCAGTTCTCTATTTCCAAAATGAATTCGATAATGATAGTATTTTAATGTTACCACTTTATGTAAAAAGGCGTGCTACGCACGTGGAGATGCTTTTGTGACAGAATCACCAACGACGTGCTGCACACGTCAGCAGGCAATTGTTACAGAAGTAAAAATAATGTTCGCGACCCGTCAACTGAGATTATTTGCCGTAACACAGTTTACATGAGTATAGTCTTAGGCAGAAAATTCATTCAATCAGAAGATATAAATCTTTTCCCAATTTTTATAAAGTATCGGATACTTTGTGTGGCCCCACTGCGAGTTACAGTGGACTATTTTGGAACGCGTACCTTTGAATATTTTGCTATCAAAAGTGATAAAGCTCTGCAATTATTCAGAGTTCATAATAGCCTTTACTATACTTTTTAACACTGAAATCTTTATTGATCAATGCTTTTAAAAATGAACACGTGTTGATATTATTGACTTGAAATCTATTTAAATTAAAACTCTTAATTCATATAAAGCTTTTTAAACACGTCACTCATTTATAGTGTTTTATTGTAAAACTAATATTTATACAAAGATATTCCATCTTTTTTGCAATAAAAATATTACCACTTCCTATTTCGTAACTATTCTTTAAAAATTTAGTCCAGTGTTGTAATGATAACCTTTGTAGTGAAATAAAAGTAGATTTTTAAACTAATGGAAGATAAGCAGCCAATGAGAAAATATGTTTAATTCAGAAATTACGACAAGGCATATCGTATACAAATATCCAACCCATTAATATGGAAATCTTTATAACATATAAAATATTTCCTTCGCGAATCAGCATTTCTTTTAAAAAAGAATGTAACTTACTCAGTTTTATCTATGTTTCCGTGGTCCTTTTCATTTTTCTAGCTATGTATTTAAATTTATTTTCGTTTTCTTATTCCCTCAAATCCACATAAGTACAAGTTTTCGCTTCATTGTTTCCGACGAAGGATCTCTTTTTATTTCTTTTCTTTGACGCGCAAGGAAAAAAGAATCTCATAAATATTTACTCACTTGTATGATTGCATTTTTCCTGAGGAAGATGCTTGTTTTTGTTTCATCGTACATTTTTCAAGATGCCGAAATATTAAAAATAATTATTACAAAGAAATATCACAGAAAAATTCTTCATTTCCAAATGCAATTTTTTTTAGAATTATTTTCTACAAATCTTTCCCTTTTCTCTAATTTTTAACATTTTTTCTTTGAGATATCAGTGTTTTCAACAATAAAATTTTTTTTAAAAAATCAACGGGGTTTCCTGCATCAAATGCCATGTGGCTCAAAAAAGTTAATTTTTTGTGAAGGACTTTCTACGTGGAAATAAGTACTACATCATATTTATTCAACAATATTTTGATTATGATTTATTGTAAGAAGGCAAACTTATTTTACCTTATGATTGCAGTAGAAAATTTCTGGAAGATATGATCTACAATCTTTCTTGATCTGAAAAATTGCATTTCTTTAAATCTTCCTTCATTATAAATATTATTATGGAAGACTTTTCCGGTGAGCTTAAGATTAGAGAAGTGCAATGCTTTAGATAACAGATATGGATGTTTCATTCGAGAAAACCTGAAACACAGGTAGTAAAACATATCTAAAGCGTAAGTAAAGATAGCACCTGTGGAAATCAACAATACACGCGCTGAGAGTAAATCGTTATTTATAAATAGCAACAGCAAAATAGCGCCTAGAATATAGCTAGAGAGTTCGCTAAGCGATCAACACCCATAAAAGAATATTGACTTTTCTTGCGACCACACCCAAAAGGGAATATTGATTTTTCTTGCAACCACTTGGCTTTTTATGGTTTCCCAACAGGCTATAGAATTTTCTAGAAGGATTTCAAATTTCTTTTCCTAGTAGAGATACAGTAACAATTATCGTATTTCTTAGAACCTTCATTTCTGTCGCCAAATTAGTAACCAAGTAGTCAAATAGTCACGAAATATGTGGATAAGGCCGGATACCATTGATTTTACATCCAGTTGGCATCCATTAAGAATATCTGTAAAACTCTTTTCCTTATTATGAGACCAATCGTACAGAGAAGCAATATTACAGATTCATAATGGCAATATGTAGAACCATCGTACATGAGGTACTAGAAGGGAGTAAAACAACACACAGGAGAATTACAGAACAGGAGAGTAAATTCCGAGAGAAAAAAAGAGATCAGAATGATTTATTGTATTGTATTCAAATACATTGTCTCTGCTAACCTGAATGTGTGGAGGAAAGAATTCTATTGGTGCAACATTCATAACCCCCCTAATAAATCGCTTAAAATTTCCATTTATTTCCTACTAGCCGCCTTTGGCGACCAGCCGGTTCGCCAATATTACAGCTAGCTACAATTTTCAGTTAAATATTTTAAGTAACTGGTCTCTTAATAGATTCTCAAACAAAACAATTTTAATCTTCAAATTTTGATAGTCATACCAAACTTATACTGTTGTTTAGATCGTTTCGTTCAATTTACTCTATATATTTTGCTAATTTGCTGTCATTTCTGGTAAAACGTCAACTTTTAATTTAAAGTGAAAATGATGAAATTGCAATTAATATAAAGATATTTTTTAATAAAACCAAGCGTTTTATTTTATTTATCATCTTTATTTCTATTTATTTATTACTATTATTATTGAATATGAATATTGCAAACAGAATATCTCGGTATTTAAGTCTTATGTGAACTACAAAGTATTTTTCATAATTTATGTAATATCTCAAAGAATAATTCAACAAAAATTTCTCAGATTTAGCATAAAATTCAGATTTTAGTTTTGCTTTCAAAAGGATTGAAATGAAATAAATAATAATATTTTGTTGCAGCCTATAAATATATTTCAAAAATTATGAAGTCTAAATTTAATGCAGTAAGGTATCATATTGTAAGAAATATTCTGGACACACCAAATTTTAAATAAATGAATTAATGTTTCTATTTTCCACGATCAACTAAGACATATTTATGAAGTTTTGAATGTTAAAAATTTGGAAAAACTGAAAATTTTCATAATCTTAGGCCAATTAATCTTGAGCAACCTGCGCGCTGATTGGCGTATTTCCTTTGAAACGATCAATGGAAAATCTAAAATTATCCTTTTTTTATTGAATAGTGATATTCAAATTTTCATATATCAGTCAGTTTAAGTGATTGATTTAGTTGATTGGAAATTAACTCTTTTTATTTAAAATATTAGTGTTTCAAGAACATTTTGTTATTCGTGATTTCCACAGCAGAAGCTTTATGTAAAATCAAAAATTCGTTATTTATTAGAACATTTATTGAATCAAGTTACATAAAATATAATCATTTTTCTATTTAAACCATTTTAGTAAATCTGTTGTGTTCGTGCGTCAACAAAAATAGAATGCAGACAAACTTATTATGAAACTAAATCTTATTACATTATAGATAATATTATCAAATTTACATCAAATTATTTTCATTCAAAATTCTAGCATCGTTTTTAAACAACAAATTAAAAGTTACAAAAATATCACTGTTGCCAATCTGACTTTCACAACTATTTATAAAATAGAATTTATAATTATTAAAATAATCGTTTGTTACTTTTAAATAAAATATTTACGATTTATGTCGCAACAGATCTGTGTCTTACCAAAGGTTTACAAATTAGCTGTGTGGCCATGATTTGAATGGATATCCTGTTCATATTAAACAAAACTTGCCTTAAAATAAAACTTATTTATTGGATTAATAATATAGAGAGTGTAAAAGATCATAAAAGAATTTTTTTTGAATTTATTTTTTAGAAAAAATAATATTTCATATTTGTTTCATTTCCTACAGACACGTGACGAAAATTATATTTTTGCAGATTTTATTTCCAAAAAGATTTAATTTATTTTTAATTGGTGCTTTAATCAATGTGATGGCAACACTTTGAAAAGAGCTATTTTTTCCCATGAATGCGAAACTTTATTTTTATTTTGTACGAAAGAAATTGTTAAAAAATAGAGTTAAAATATTTATTTAAAAATTCATTAAAAACAGAAATTTAATTTTAAGGTTAAAATAATGGTACCATTTAAAAGATAAATTTTTGATCTTTAACTTGATGCAAAAATCTTTTTTGTGCGGTAATATTTTCGGCAGTTATAGCAGAAACACGTAAAAATTTCGCTTAATTTTTAAATAAATAAAATTCTACTTAAAAATTCGAAAAAATAACCCCCAGGTGCACATTCCCGGCCTCCAAGGTATACATGTGCCAAATTTGGTAGCTGTAGGTTGAATGGTGTGGCCTGTAGAGCGCCAACACACACACACACACACACACACACACACACACACACATTGAGCTTTATTATAAGTATAGATTTCATATTAAAAATAGCATATTTTATAAGATATTATGCAAGAAAACAGCACAAATAAAAACTATTAAACTCATCATTACTGTGCAACGGAAAACATGAATTTATTCATTTGTTCATGATGAGAAAGAATACATAATAGACATTAATATATCGATCTTCATACTGAATGTAAATTAAATATGTAGGAGCTTATGAAGATGCAGATTATATCTGAAATGTTTGAATTTCCATTTTACCTGATCTAACATTTGTTGAATGCGTTCGAACACCATAATGAGCTGATGAATCATGTCTGTTGAATTATTTAAATTCAGGGATATTGATTCCTCTCCTTCCGATTACTTGAATTTTACAATGGTAATAGAGTAAAATGAAGTAATAAATACTAGACAGATAATATACGAGAAATGGATGCTAATAATGTATATCAAAACCAGCATCGGAACATTTGCTGTTTGAGGAAACGCCCACCAAATAATAAAAGAAAGACCAGAAATATTACTTTGAAGAAATAATTGTGATAGAAAATAATCCCAGAAATCAGAATTTGAGTATTTTATCAAAATAAAATTCGATTACTGAGAAGCAATGCGTACTTCAGGTGGCAGGCTTTTATCCGATTGATAATTTGTAAGAATATAAAAGATGCAATGGAATGATTAATTTGTATTAGTTTAGCGCATGAATGTACAGAATTTATATTGCAGAGAAATGCAATCTGCTTTTCTGTTTTATATTCGTCCTTTTTAAGATCACCTACTGCCTTCTGGCATAATAAGTTATAAATATAACTGGTTATCAAAGAAATGAGTAGCATCATTTTTAAACATAAGCTTATTTGTCGAAAATTCCACTCATTGCAACGTCACAGTTGCCATATTTCTTTTTATTCTTGTTTTCCAATTATAAAACGCAGTGTGTAATTATTTCTATCTTGTACATTGAATACATTTAATAATTTATCAAGATGTGGGAACTGCACTGCAATGGAGGTAAACATGGTTCAATCCCAAGCTCATGAATCTGTTGTACATGATTTGCACGATATTCTTTTTCATACATGTCTTCTTAAAGTAGGTGTCTATGTTGGATTCGATTTCTTGGAAAAATATGATTTTTTTTAAATTTACCATTCTTAATATTTGAACAGTTTTCTATGAAACCTTTTTAATTTTATTTCTAAGTCCATATTTTGGGAAGTTACACTGATTTTTATCTTTAGATTTATATACTATTTCAGATCTTAAAATGCTTTCCGTCACATTCTAATTTTTAATAAAATTTTCTTACGAAAACTTTCGTAAATTAAAATCTAATGCATATATTTTATTCTGCATTCGATATAGTAATTTCTCACTATATTCTAAAATTGCTGAACTAAAAAATAAGATATCTTTATTTAAAAATATTCTATAGTTGTTTTAATACTTCAAAATGCGAAAAAAAGTAAAAATGTCATGTTATCTATCAATATATAATATTTAAAGAGCGGATAAAAATACAGTTTATTTTTTTATTTTAGGAAATACGTAATGCATTTCTTAATCTATTTGCAAATGTTTAAGTAAATCATTTGGTAAATCTCTAAACTAAAAGATTTTTGCTTTATACTTCCTTTTAGCCAAATAAAACCTTTTTTTTTAATGATTAAAAAAAGTTTTGGAATTTAATTGGTATATGTCGGTTTGAAAGATTTTTTTTTATTCAATCTCTTTTATGTAAAAATTCTTAAAATAAAACCACGTTAAAGCTTTTTTTCAAAATCATCATCCCTAACGTAGTCACATACTTTAAAGTATACCTTCTGGCATCTGGCATACCAAGTTACATACGGTAACGAACAAGCAACATCTTATTTAAGCAGGCATTTATTTTTTAGAAAAATCACTTGAGTTTTTAATTCACTATAAAACTTCAGTGACTATGCTTCTTTCCTTTTATTATTCACCAGATTCAAAAAACTCGTTGCATTTATACATTTATTTTATTTATTGAATAAAATCATAAATGTGTAGATTTAAGAATTTTTTAACTTTTTTTTTATCTTTAAAAAGGTATTATTAATAAAATCTTTAAAAATATGAACGAATTTAAAGAAATATTACTTTATATTACCGAGAATAATATTGCTTTCGAAAACTTTGCTCTTCGTAACCTGCAGATTTTTTCTGAAAAATATCTTTTTGAGTGTTCGGTCGCGTAAATAAATAAATAAAGACCATTGAATGATGTTTTCTCTAAGCATGAATTTATATGTATCCTTTGAATAACTTATGAAAAAATTAATATGTTGGAAATATATGTATGTATATGAGCTGGAAAGATCGTTTGAGAAAAATATTTGCTTTTCCTCCTATAAGATGAAAGAAAACGAAATTCTTCCGTGATAGTTTGGTTCAACAAAAAATGATGTTTTGGATTTAAAATTTCTGAAACAAGTGTTTTCTTAGGATTCACTAATTTTAATTTTTTAAAGTGAATTACCATATCGATAATTACTTTTCTTGGTGATTTTTTAAAGTAGTTGCAATAAATTTTCTTTGGGATAATATACTTTATAGAAAGCTGTTACAAAGTAAAATCGCTTTTAATTATTTAAATTAAATAATTAAAATCACAAATTAACTTATTCTTACACATAAAGAAAAAGAAACTTTATTGATAAAATTTTAAATTTTATGTACATTTTTAACTGCTTTGGAAAGAGCTGATAATAATAAGAATAACAAGAAGAATGATATGGATAATGAGAATAATAATAAAAATAAAGATAATCAAATCGATTGTAATTTTTCATAAGTGGATATTGAAACTCAAAATAAGGTATAAATTTGATTTAACATTTTCTTTTGTTTAAAGCACTAGTTAAAAGATATCACATTAGCTGCTTTTTCTTTCTTGTACAAAATGAAAAAGAAAAAAGTTTTCTTATAAAATATTAAACTTATCTTTAGGGAATGAGCAGAGAAGGACAATAGAGCTCTGTAGAGTCACTTGGTTGTTCCACTTTTGGTTTAAACTTTTATTCGGAAAATGCTCTATTATCTTGAAAAGAAAGCAAAGAAGACTTTATAGCAACTTGTCTAGCTGAATTAGTGCAAAATTCTCTCCTGTGGATGAACAATCTTTATTTTCTTGTTTTTAAGAGCTGCCGTTTTTAATTTGATCTCAAGTTTTCGTTTCTTTGTGAAATTAACGAATTGAAGAAATATAACATACTTTTGAATTTAGGAGGATTATTTTTTAATGTTCTTTAATTATCTGTAATATACTTTTTCTAAACAATTATGAATCTTGCATAAATCACATGGTATTTAATAAATCTTACTGGAGCGAAATAAGGCTGTTAATAGTTACAATGTCTGCATGTTGTTGTTTCTTCAAATTTCAAGAATTTACTTAAATACTTATATTGCCTTATCTCATTGTGCTTTTGACGATGGTTTCAAAAATTTTTTACCTTTAAAATTTTCGACCAAAGTTAAGAAAATTCTTAATTTTTTGAGAATTTTTTTCTTTTATATTAGAATTATTTTAAATAGAAATGCATAACTTTCATAAAAAAAACTAGGTGACATCTTTTTCTCATTGATTTTTAGTTTAAAAATTAAAAACCAGTGAAAATGCTTTTATTAAGGGGAAAAAAAGGAAATGGCAGAAATACCTTTTCTGGCCATACCACCTTTAAAGAAAAGTTGTTACATTTTAAATTTAAAAGTGAAAATAAATTTTGTTTAACTTAAAGAAAACACATCACACTAAAAACCACGTGTTTCTCATTCTTTTAACATTGTTCCAACAATAAAAAATTCAGTTTGAAAAAATGGTGGTCGCTTATATTATGAGAAATGAACAAAAAATATTTGTTTATATACATAATTTATAAAATTGTTCAAATTAGATTTGTTGTAAAGAGCTTTCTATCATAAATTTTGCATTGAACTTTTTTTAAAAAAAGCCCATAACATCCATTAAATACTTTTTGATAAATTTCATATTATCAGCCAGTTTTAACTTTCAATGGTACTCACATTTTCCCCTAGGCAAAAAATAAATCATATCATGGGATTTTTCAAAACACACACATGCTATCCGGAACTCGAAATTTATTTTATTTCTTTAAAAGTACAATAATTCAAAAGCTGTAGTATGTAAAGAAACTTCTGATAAATATATTCTTTTCTCTAAATTTATTTTAAGAACTAACTCTCTATTTATTTTAAAACATTTGAATTTATTAAAAACACAAAAACTCAGTTTACAATGACTTAAAACGATTTAAATAGATTGAATACGAAATACATTTGAGATATTCAAAAATCAATAAGACGTCGGACAATCTAGCTAATATTCATAGCTCCTTATGGAATCTATTCTTTTGGTACTGATAATTTACAACATAACACAAGGGCACGATGTCATCGAATTTATTACAAATTTATGGTATAAAACAATTAATCTTTTCACCAAACATGAATATTTAGAATAGAAAATATTTGAATGTTTTAATATTTGAAATAGTTAAAATAAATTTCATTTAAACTATATTCCCAGTTTCAGGCAAACTTAAATTTCTTTTAAAATGTACCAATCATATATTCCAATGATCTAAAAAAACAGAATTTCCAAATTTCTCTCGATCACTTTAAGTGTACGATGTCATTGAACTCATTAGAAATTTATAATATAAATAGATATATCTTATATATTCTCTTCACCAAATATGGATATTGTGAGGTAAATTTATAAATATTTTAAGGACAGACTTGAATTTACAATTGCTTAAATCGACTTCTATATCTTCCGTGAAAATATATTTAAATTATTTGACAATTTACATGCAAAACATATTCCTAGGTAAACATCGATTTCTTTTGAAATCTTCTTACCATGTATTCGTAGATAACATATAACAGATTAAACTTAAAAATATTCTGATTACTTAAAATGCCCGAAGCCCTCTCTTGTTCGATAAAATGTTTTGCAAATTGTGTGCGGTGAATATATGATAGAAAAGTTTTGTTGGTGCTTGTTGATGACATTAAAAAAATAAATAAGAACTCTACTTGAAGTCGCAATCGAGAAACCCAAAGAAGCACTGAAAGTGGTTTTACTTTAGTACGTAGTGAGATATTTAAGGAGCTCAATTAAAGTGCAGCCAGGGTACTTGAAGCATTTTGCATTGGAGTTATTGATTGAGTTAAGCATACTACCATTCACCGATTTGCTGCAGCAGCAGTTTAATAAATTATGTCGCGCATGCTCCTTTGGAGTCATTTGGCTTATATTCGGTTCACTAAAATGTAAAAAGGAGCAATATTCTCTCCAAGCGAAAAGTTAAATTGTTCATTTTGCCAGAATTTCCTTTGGCGTCTCGCCAAGAGGCACTAGCTCTTTAGTCATAGGACAAAATGATAGAATTTCGAGAATTTGAGACCTTCTTAGATCAAGGACTTGAAAGTCAGGTTATTTTCCCGATAAAACTGAATATCTTTGCAGTGAAGGGAGAATAAACTTAAATTCAGCGGAGATGTTTTTAAAATGCATTTAAGATAGTGGATTGAATTTCAATTTTGTTGAGTAGGCACCAGTTATTTCGAAATTTTGTGCGTGGCTAAGTGGAAATGATGGAGGAAATAAGTTCAGCTATGTAGAATATTAAAGGATACTCGGATTAGATTCTTTCTTAAGGTGGTTTTAAATATATCTAGCTTTTCATTTGTATAGTACTTTGGCGTCCCGAAAATGTTTCGTAAATTTAAAGCATGCAACTCGAATTTTCATTTCATTTTAAAAATAGGTTTGCAATAAATTTTACGTATTCGTACAAAATTTTAACATTAGTAGCTTTTACAATTTCCAAGTTATACTTTTAAGCATTTGCTCAATAATTTAACCAGGATTATATATGTTACGATCAGTATAATTAATTGATTAATATTAATAAAAGAATCCAAAAATCGATGAGTTACACAATCGATTAGCCCCATTTATCGATTATTACTAATAACAACCAAATTCAACATGTAAATAATAATTGGAACAATTCAATATTCATAATAATTCAAATATGTAAAAATAAAAAAATTGAAAAAGAAAACCCCATTTGTTTTGTTATATTTTCACTTGTTTATTACACTGCATTACGTTTTTGTTTTGATGGCGTATATATTATGGGC
>JAPMOR010046318.1:1050-60308 GCA_026543865.1 Argiope aurantia | reverse complement strand
AAAGTAATTTTTGTGTGACAAATTTTGGAATGCTAAAAATGTCTGAAATATTTTTATGCATTTTTAATTCATTTGACAACTTAGCAAACCGGCAAAATAAGAAATCCTGCTTTCAAGCATAACCTGTCTTTACTGGTGAATCTTTAGAACAATTATCCATTTTCAAAAAAAAAAAAAAAATAGAGAAAGAGAGAGAGAGAAATTGAAGGAAAATTAATATAAGGAATTGAGGAATTTTGATGAAATATTTTGACTAATCGTATAGAAAAGGAATACAGAGTAGACAAATAAAATAATACATTTTCCTGCGTATCAAATTTTTAAAAAGTATTTTTTTTTTTGAAAAAGTATAACCTTAATAATCTGGCTATACTTCAAATAATAATTCTACTGATCAAAATATTATTGCATAGTGTGGTGGTATGTGGATTATTATGATCTGTGCAGGAAGCAACAGGACGAATGTTGTAGGAAACATTTCTTTAATAATCACATTCACACACTAAACAATTACAAAGACAAGACATTTACGCGCGCTTCACAGTTCAGCGTCACATCTCCTTCTCATTACAATCGCAATGCATTATGGGTTTAAATATGGGATGGCTTAATCAGGTATCGCCATCTAGTATCCAAAAGAGAAAATAAGTGTAATGCAACTGCTACAATAGTTAAAAAAGAATGGAATGATTTAATCTTTCAAGTTTAATCTGTGTAGTAAGATTATATGAGGATAAAGCGTGTTTTGTTGTGAGATATTTTTGACAAAATAAACAACCACCTAGACTTCCACCTACACATTAAAATCGTTTACTAGAACTCTTATTCAAAAAATAAAATGTTTATTCCATTTCTGTGATCTTTTCCAAATCTTTCATACATTTATCATTTACCACCGAATCTGTTCTTTATCTACCCATACTCATCATTCACTTTTACCGATAAATTATCACAACATTCTTCATCTGCTAATTATCTAAAGCATGTTCACGTCACTAAAAGGATTCATTCTCATTAAATTTACTTCCTGTCTTGGAGTGGTTTAACGACTTGGAGTCTTGCAAGTAATTGATTTTAACACAAAGTGAAAAAAACCTTCAAGCGAACTATTGTTTTTATTAAACTTAAAAAAACAATAAACAAATGAATTACTGAGCGAGTGAAAAATAATGTATTAAAACTTCTATTTATTAAAAAAAGGTTGAAAGATATATATTTATAGATTATAAATAAGTAATAAGCATTACAAATTAGTGCAATAAGCATTATAACGTAGTGAAAAACCTTTTGAGATGATTCAATTCATAATAACAAAAGTGTCACTTTCTACAGATTTTATGCTATTCTGTTAGATCATTTAGATACGATTTATATCGGATGAATGCTTCTCTTTCTTAAGTAATTGAACTATTTATTTTCCAAATGGCAAATACTCAATCTCGTAACTGGATTATCTTTATGTAAAAAGAAATGATTGTGTTTCATAAATTACATATACAGGATGTCCCAAAAATCTGGAAGAATATTTTGAGAATGAAATTGAGCATTTTAGATTTTCAGAGAGGTACAAGCCTTTATTTTCCTAAATGTTGCACCTAGGTATATACATTTTTAACTAAGTTATATTAAGTAATGGATAATTATATGAAAACACTCTGACTTCAATGGAAGTCGATAGTAAAAAAGTTTAAAAATGAGTTATTATTATTGTCGTTGTTTTGACCATGTGTAAAAGAGACAATTGTAAAAGTTTTCCTTACATTCACTATGCAACACATATCCACATGCTATGCATTTCTTTTTTACAAAATCTGCAGACATGTCCTTTTTTTAATTTGGAAAGATTAGTCATAAATTAAAAAAAATATTTATCTCACAAATGCAAATTTATTTAATACTGTCATATTCAAATATTTTCTACTAGTACATCACCCAATCATTATGATTTTAAAAATATTTCCTAATCATGCATATTATTGTTCACTTTAACTGGCAACAGCTGCAACTTCAATTTATAAGAAAAGAGATGGGAACTAAGGTGTCTGAGAAATCCCATAATAGTGATAGAATAGAGAGAATAAATTTCTTTGTTGACAACTTTGCGCTTTTTGGAATGAATTGCATACTCTAGTAAGAGAAAACTTTGGAAAAGACGTTTTATGCGGCAGGCAATTTTGATGATTATTATTATGATAAGGATGATTCAAAAGTCATTTTCAGAATATCCGGCATACTTCTGAAAAGTGTGTTTATAGATTGGTTAAACGATTATAAACTACAAAATATTTTACTGCCACAGGGAAACGTGGAAGTTCATATGTTATACAAATGATACAGAAATTGATTTGGTTGGGATATTTTTCAAATTACCTTGATGCTGGAGTACAGATAGTCATTTCACAAATATTCTCAAAGCGATGGTATAAAGGATATTCCAAATCAGTGAACACATATTAACTTTTTAGATCTTTTAGAATTTTGAAAGCTGATATTGCATTGAGGTAAAATTCAGCTTCTGGAAAAGTTTGCAGATAAAGTGCCTTCTATGAATGAGAAAGTTTTTCTGTATTTTATAGCTTAAGTTATATGTCGAGCTTACATATATTTCGTGCATGCGGAATGTATAAAAGCATCTGAATTATATTTTGTTGATTGATTTTATTAAAAGTATTGACTTTTTGTTCTACTAGGTAAATTTTTCACATTTTTCCTATGTGATATTCCTCACAAAACAGATAAAATTATAAGTAAAAACCATAAATAAAATTTAAAAAAAAATACTTGTCCAAAAAAATTAAGATATGAGGAACCGGAAATGTGTTATCAATTGATTGCAATGTCTTTGGCAATCCACACATTTTTATGCTCAAAATATGCTCTTCCAAGAATGTTAAAGTTTTGGTGTAAAATTTAAAAATTGCATTCTATTAATGATTATATTCTAAACATTTACTATAATTAATAAATGTTTCTTTCAGTCGACGATAATATGTACCTTTACTGTAATTTTTATCAACTATTTATATTTCTGAAAGTTTATTATCAGTATCTTTCAGTTTACGAAAAAAGAATCATTCAGAAGAAAAATAAAAGATAATTGAAGTAAGAATTTTTCTAAAATTGCTCTATTACTACTTTGGCTATAAATAATAAATATATATATATATTTAGTACTTTACGAAAACATATAAAAAATCAATCACATTATGAGTTGATATTGTTGAGGTTGTCTTTAATTATTTGTGAAATGTTTTGTTCGAAATCTTTCAAAATCCAATGGCTTTAGTAATGGAATATTAAAAGATAGAACAAATTTCCTTTTTTTCTAATGGAAGTCTGTTACCCTATAAAATAAAGATTTCTCATTCTTATGTTGCCTTTTATATATTTAACTAAAACTTTAACATATGTAAACAATTAGATGAGACATGTATAATCAATTAAATAAAGCATTTTTCTCATTATAAATTAAGAACTAAACTAAATTACAGTAGATGATTATGGTTTTTTTTAAATGAATTCTCTTTTCTATCTTTGATCAAATAAAGTACTAATAAATGTATATTTAGAAAACATTTACATTGCAAACGATGCATCAGGACAATTACAATAGTTCAGAGGAAATGTAATAACTCACAAATTCCCGATCATTTTAAATAATTATTCAAATGTGAATTTGCAAAGATGGAGTTCGAGTACAAATATTTTAAAACAAATCAAAAGGTTATTATATCCTATCAGATAAACGAATGGTATATTAAAAGTCTGCTTCCATAAAAGAGAAGTGTACTCGTCTGCGAAAATCTTGAGAATCTAAATATAGATTAAAGTAGCAGCAATAGAAAAATAAACAGTTAACGGGAGAAAGATTAACTCTTACTGTTAGAATTAATTATATGTCTCTACAATCGTTTCAAGTCTCAATGCACTTGTACTGAAATAGACCAATAGAAGCTGTAAGAAGTATAATTTAAATATTTTATACTCTAATCACATAAAATATTTAATATAATCACGCAAATTTCTTAAATATTCTCATGGATTCTGAGATATATTCTTAACTATTATAAATATTTGTATTAGGGTATAAACCAAAAAATTAAACCTCTCACAACATTATGAGCTGGAAAGAGGTATTTGAAGATAAATTCCTTATTTCATAAAAATTCCCAAATTCAGTTTTGAAGGGAAAAATAAAATGCTTTCGAAGTCGATAATGCTGATAAAAATTCTGAAATCCCATTTATTCGCACATATTCATAATATTAATAAGAATCCTTTTGTTTTAAAATCAAAGTTAAGGCAATCGGTTTTTTTAAGTTAGAATTTCACCAGACATATCCTGCAGGATACAGAAATCTTCGCATTCGAAAGTTTTGTTATTCAATTTATATTTAAAGCATATTAAATGATATATTCTTTCAACTTTTTAAACTCAAAATACTGAATGCTTTTAATTGCTTAGTTAACCCTTTTTAGATAGATCCACGGGGAAATATGTTTCCCACTAAATTTATCAATCTCTTTTAAGTTATATAGATTTGCATAAGTTTCATTACATCCTTAACGCTTTATAAATAGATCCATGAGGAAATATGTTTTCCAATAAATTCATCAATCTTTATATAAAGTTATATAGATTTGCATAAGTTCTGCTAAATTTGTCAATAAGACAGAAACTTAGATGCTTCAGTTCCTTATCTCACATAAAATGGTGCTTCTTGATTTGTCACTTAATTATTAATTAAATCAATTAATTAATCAATCAAATTAAACTTATTTAATACGCTAAATGAATCAATTTTCTTAGGAAATTAAATGAAAATCCATTCATCTTCATAATACATAATAACATATAAAATATTTTTAAAATGTAATAACTTTAACTCCTAAAATGTTTAATCCGAATCAAAATAAATTACTAAAAACAATATCAAATTTAAACGATATCTTTATTGGCCTACTCTATAACCGTTTCTTAATTGAATATACTAAAAATTCAACATATCTATTTTAATTTAATCCTAAGATTTATATTTAAATTTACAATATAAAAATAGGAACTTAAACTAAAATATTCACTGAAGAAATTACTAAAATTATAAATAATTGTTAAAAAAACTTCTAAAATTAGAAATAATAATAAACAATTTTAAAAATCTAATAATAATTAACTTATCTACTTTTAATTTTTGAAATATTATCTTTGTGTTGCAATTAAATAGATTTTATTGAGATATTCTATTTATAGTGGAATCAGAAACCAGTTTCGTGCTACTCAATAATTTACATTCTTTTTCACAATACTTTTAATTAATTATAAATCTCCGCACAATTCTTAGAAACAGATCATTTATATTTTTTTAAAAGAGGAAATGGCTAAATTTAAACATTTCCCCATGCTTCCTAATTGATTCATAAATAATGCTCTCATACTCTAATTACCTGTTTCCTGAAACCGGATTTAGTCAAAATGAGTTATTATTAGAGGACATAGTTAAGTTTTTTAGCAATCAGTTTCCATCAGATATCTATTGTTCTAAGGTTTCATTTCATTTCATTCACAGGAAACTCAAAATTTGATGGGGAAAAAATTCTTATATTTTGAAGCTTTAAACATAATTATAATTAAACTTTGTTTAAATCTGTTTTTAAAATTCCCTGTATGAAGAGAAAAAAAGTAATTAAATCTGCAACATCTAAAAATATGTAAGCATTTAGAATAATTAATATAGTACAAGATTCTGATTTATTATTACTATTTTTTAGTATGATCCTTATTTTTAAAATAAATGGATATTAGTTTTCAAAAGTCTTAAGTAACTTTACAAATCTAAAGCGATAGAAAAATGAGAAATATTTAAAAGTACCAAAGGTAAAATATAGAATAATTCTGCTGGTAATATAATTTTGCTTAAATATTTTTAATAAGTAATCATTTTATGGAAAAATAAAACACTTTTTTTTATTTTAATATTGATAGCACGTATCTTATTAAAGTTTTTAAGAATCCCAATGTGATTAAAAAGTAATCGGTAAAACCTGAAGTAATCACTCGTATAGGGATGAAAACTATAAGTTGTAGAGTGTGTGGAATATAGAATTTGATGAGATAAGCGAAAAATTTAGGAATTAAACTGAATATGTAAATTTGCATTGATAATTTTTATGAGGTTACTGCAAAATCCCATGTATTAAAAATCTTTAAAATATGCAGAATGCCAGAAATACGGATGCTGGAGTTATTTTATGAGTGACTGAAATTGTGTATCTGACGATCACGACACTGAATTCCTCCTCATATAATCACTCTAATAGTTACTAATAATTCAAATTTATTAACTATCGGTCATTTTTGCCTCTCTCTTGTAAGTTTCTTCAATCATTTGCTTCTTCATCACGACCTTCCACATATTTTCATTTCCATCATAGAATGACTATTTCGCCATTTCTTTAGCTAACCGTGTATTACTATGACACTATAACAATTTTACTCAATTTTTATTTTATTATTCTTAATTACTTTTACTTAAATATTTTTAATTACAAGCATTTATTTTCAATATTCTTAATTACTTTTACTTAACTATTTTAAATTACATAAATTTATTTTCATTATTCTTAATTGCTTTTACTTAATTATTTTAAATTACATACATTTATTTTCATTATTCTTAATGAAATATATTTTTATTCCACATTACTTTTGATTCCGAGCAAAATGTGAAACAATGATCTACATTGTTATGCATTTTATAAGCATTAAATTACTTTTGAAACCACAATCACCTGGATAAGCGCATGACATTCACTGCACAGATTTCTCAAATTTTCATTTCATATGGAAGCTTATTATCTATTGATGCATCAAAATTGCTGTCTGCACCGCTTAGTGATCTCTCCAAGAGGTATATCAAAATAAAAACAATAGTAGAGTTTCATGCTTCAACAATTAGGTCGATTTCAAATAATAATTCATTGTGAAAATATAGTTAAGTAGCCAAAATTTTCAATGTTTATTATATCTATACAATTTAAAATTATATTTTCAGATTTAATCTCTCGAATATGAAGTATGCAAAGAGGAAGTATTGTAATCATCAAAAAAATCCATACTTGGGCGTTTAACACTCCCAGTATCTGAAAAATGCCTTTTTATAAATATGTTTGTTTGAATATTACTTCCTCTATCTGTCTGTAAAAATAACCGAAAAACATTTTGAGCTAGAGCGGGGACATTTTTTTTTTTTATACAGTGTATATACCAAATTTGTAAATCTCTCAAAATTTGAGAGAAAACCAATTCCAGAAAATCTAAGTAATAATGAATATGATAATTAAAATTATATAGCTAAATAAATATAATTTTATATATTTCATTTGTATAAAATTGACCCATATCAAATTTTAAACCAAATTTGTAAAGGATTGAACGCCTCTTGGTTAATACCATCACATTATGCTATCAATTCAAAAGCACAATGACTTATATAAATAAAATTTGGTTTTTCCTCTTATTACTAAAACTATAATTCAGTGTAAAATTTTTGTTTCAATTTGTCAGAAAAATGATATAGAAATTTATATTGATTGCCTCAAGACTAATCGTCAAAAATCGAAAACTAGGTCTAGTAAAAATTCTAGATTCTTGCAGACGATCCATATTCATTTGCATATAGTTAATACACAAGTGTCTATTTCCTTTACCGTATTACTAAAATACATCTAATGTATGGAAAAATAAAATTCTGAGTATTCGTGGCGTTCACTTTACTTAGTATCCACAATTTTATATCAGTGGAAGATGGGTAAAGATAAAGTTTGTTGGAGATCACTTCACTAATTTATGACAAGATGATTTTTACCGAAGTAGATAAACATAAACAAAAACATACTCTTAATGTATGGGGAAAGTTGATCCATCTTGGTGTTAAAATTTACATGTATAAATCAGAGAACTTTTTTAGACTCATCCATGCATTACTACTTCCATTTACATCTGCATAATTAATACATTTGTGGTTCACTTAAATTCCTTATTAAAAGGTAGTAAAATAAAGTAAGTATTAAATTAATTAAAAACTAATATTCCTGTTCATAATAAAGTTAAAAAAAACAATCATTCAAAATGTCTAATATTTTAATAAAATCAAATTCTGCAAGTATATATTTCATTTTTATGTATTTCGTATTGATAAAATTTAATCTTTCCCTTATCCTAAACATGTTAACAGAAATAATAATAATGTATTTTCCCGAGCATAAATCAAATATTACTACTGAATGATTTATTTATTCAAAAAGAATATTATGAATAAATCAATTCTTGTTCTGTTTCTGATGAATTCTAAACATATACAATAAGATATCAATTTTTACTACTAATGCGGTGTTAAAATATAATAAACAATATAAATTTATAATGAAATGATTTTTGAGGTAAAATATTAAAATAAGCCAGAGAATCTTTGAATAACCGAAAACCCTAATTAGATTTAGCGCTTTTATGTTCAACCGCATCTTCTCGAAATGCAAATAATCTTCTAATATTTGATTCAAAAACAAAATTTATATACCAGTCTTTATTTAGATTCTTATTGAAAATTCTTGGAAAACCTGATTACTTATAGATTGTTTCTTTAAAGTTATTTTACTTATGTGGAGAGATCAGATACATAATTAAAATTTAGCATTCATGAACTCAGACAAATTCGGATTATATGAAAAATAATAATAATAATAAGCAAACATAATGTAATACATATTTCTATTTTAAATACGAATTGCATTATAGGATGTGAATAAGTGGAAATGCATTTGTTTTATTAGTGATTCATTCGTAAATTTCTAAATCTCTTTGTTATATGAGCATCATTTTGTTAAAAATCCCGAATTGAGGTTTCTAAGATCATTTTAATAAAAAAGAGATCTATCTTGAAAATTATATGGAAATCCTATTTTAAATATTCTCTGAGAAAAATAACTTTATTTTCTCCTTCCCCTCATTCTGGTTTTCTGATGTTTAATAATAATGATTGATCATTTTATACAAATTAAAAATAAATTTGACAATGTTCGTTTCCCTAATTCCATAATCTAATAACAGAATTACATGAAGTTTCCTAATGTAATGAGAGAAATACATAATGCGGTAGATAAAGGAATCTTTCGATAATGCGAAATATTTCCGTTATTATCTACCACGCGATTATTTGTTCGCACTTTGTTATTAATCCATTCGACATAGAAATATGCAGTTTATAAGTGGATAAATAATTTTTTCATGGTGCAATTTCATATAATTCTTTAATTCGATTGTCCCATGTTTTATGAGCTATGAATACACATCAGTGAATGTTTTATGAGCTATGAATAAACATCAGTGAATGTTTTATGAGCTATGAATAAACATCAGTGAATGTTTTATGAGTTATTAGCAATTGAAATTTGGAATTTATAATGTTAATGAGGGTTTTGTGTGTGTGTTTGTGTGCATACCAATATACAAAAAATCCTTGAAATAAATTCTTACTGTGAATGGAAATATAAAATTAAAAAAATAGTTAGATTATTTAAAATATTAAAGTATACTGTTAAGTATTTATTAATTTTTAAATTCTTGAGTTAAATTTTTCGAAAAAAAAAAACTCATGAAGATATTGATTCTGAATGCAGGTGTCAGATGTTAAACTAATGTTACCAAATTTTCTTCATTTTCATCTATTAGTTTTAACAGATGTAACAGAAACATAAAACTTACAAAGCAACCTCTTTTTCATTAAAATGCATCTTAATATTACAAGAAGGTTCCTGACAGGAATAAAAAAATCATCAACATGAATCAGAGTACAAAGATGTCGTCCAATTTTGCTTTTGAATAAAACATTATGTCTCCACTTTAAAAAGAATGCGGATTTGAGAGAATAAAAGGGGAGAAAATGCATATAAAATATTTTATTCGCTTTACATTTCAAGGTAAGTTACATATGAATTGTTAAAACTACAAATGCAAGACGATTTCAATGGAAAAAATGTTTTGTTAGTTCTTTAATTAATATTAAAAAGACAAAAGCTAAATACTGCATTGAATACGAAAATTTCCAGGACAAAATGTATAATTATTATGTGATATTAGTGATATGGTGAAGAAGAAACTCTTTGTATGTGAATTCTGCTGTGTAAGTTGATTTTGTGAAAATACATTTTTAAATACAGTGTCTCACAAAAGTGATGGGACACTTGTGCTTTACAAAAGGAAACTGTAATAAAATAAATAAATAAACATGTACAAAAATGTTTTGGGTGTGTTTCATACTTAAATTTAGTAACAATTATTACATAACATACATTTTGTCAAAATATTAAAATATTAATTTAATAAAAATATAATTGTTTAGAACGGAGCCAGAAATAGCTCACATAAGTGATGGGACACTTACTTTTCCATCAAATATTTATCCAAAAATTTCACTTTTTAAAAGGTTTTAATATTTTGTTGGATTTCCTTTTACTTTTAAAACATGATTTAATCTTCTTGGGATGGATTCGACTAATTTTTTTGTGATTTCTGGAGTGATTTTACCCCATTCTTCTTAAAGAACCGATTTTAATTGTTTTGAAGAAATGGTGTGTTTGCGAATTCTTGATTCCAATTCTTGCCAAATATTCTCTATGGTATTTAAGTCTGGAGATTGTGGTGGTGTTTTTATTATTTCAGGACAGTTATACAGCAGCCAGAGTCTAACGTTCAAAGCAGTGTGCTTGGGGTCATTGTCCTGGTAGAATTTAAAATCGTTATGAAGGTTCAATTTTCGTGCTGAAGATTTCAAATTTTTCTTTAAAATGTCAATATACTTGAAATGATCCATTATACTGTCAATAAAAACAAGATTACCAACTCCAGCGGACGACATACACCCCCATACCATAACTCCTCCTCCACCATGTTTTACTGTTGGCACCAAGTTCTATTTGCGAAATTCTTCCCTGGGTTTTCTACACACCAAGATTCTACAGTCAGAACCTAATATATTAAATTTACTCTCATCAGCAAATATAACTTTATTCCAGTAATCAGAATTCTTATTTATGTTGGATTTTGCGAAAGCTAATCTGAGTTTTCTATTCTTTTCAATTACGAAGAATTTTTTCCTGGATTCTCTACCGTGATATCCAGCAGATTGAATTACCCTTCTAATAGTCTCAGGATTAACAATTATTCCATATAATTCTTGTAAATCAGCAGCAACTTTAGGAGCATTCTTTATTGGATTTTTTTTTAATATTTCGAACGACAATTCTCTTTATTCCATTGGATAGCTTTGATGGTCGGCCAGGTCTTCTTTTATCCTGAATAATATGATTCTTTTTATATCGTTTAATGATATTGAAAACTGTTGAATGACTCAAATTAACTGTTTCAGCAGTTTTTCTAATAGAATTTCCACCTTCAATATGCAAATTAATAACTAATTTTCGAATTTCAGGTGAAGTGTCTTTTCGTTCAGCACTCATGGCTGCACAGAGCTAAAAAACTCAAAAATTCCAAAACAAACTGGAGAGAAATACTGCAGACGATTTTATAAATTATTGCCAATTGCTTTTGAGTAAAAATAAAACCACCAAAAATATTTTTATTGCTTATTTCAGGCAATTTTTGTTGCATATCTAATGGTGTCCCATCACTTATGTGAGCCATTTTTTGCTCCGTTCTAAACAATTGTATTTTTATTAAATTAATATTTTAATATTTTGACAAAATGTATGTTATGTAATAATTGTTATTAAATTTAAGTATGAAATACACCCACAAAAAATGTGTACATGTTTTTTTAATTTTTTTTATTACAGTTTCCTTTTGTAAAGCACAAGTGTCCCATCACTTTTGTGAGACACTGTATAAAGAAAGTGCTAAAATGTTTAAGAAAATTGATTGTAATTATTAAATAAATCTTCTTTTAAAGAATAAAAATATTAAAAGATAAATCTTAAAAATGTTTTAAAATAATCATCAGTCCTGAATTCGGTATTAAATTAAACATACAAAGAATAACATCGCGTACTTTATGATATAAAAAATAATGAATAGTTTGGGGAATAAGCATAGTTTTATTCCTTTTCAGCTGCTCCGAAAATTCTTTAGTAGCTCATTTCACAAAATGCTTTCAGTCGAACTTATCCAAAAATTATTTTATTTCTTACAATATGCCTGAAGAATACTAGAACCGAATCAGAAGACGAATTGAAGAATTTTTATGTTTGCAAGATCCACTGTAATCATCTTTAGAGTGAACATAAACACAATTTTGTATAAATATCGCATTATGTGCGTAAATATATTCTTCAAAATGAAATTACTTTTTTCCCTATTAAAATTTTGTTTAGAAGATTTCAAAATTTATCTATTTGTGTCTTCAAAAATAATACAATGGCAACATGTGATTATATACAATGAAGCATTTCCACACATAACAGTAGATTTATAAGAAATTCTGTATTGCCTAAAACCAAATGTTTATTTTCTTTATATTTTTTTTATTTTAAAGTATTCCGAACGGATGGCAGGGAATATATTCTCTTTATTCTAGAATAATGCCTTTGGGCAAACGTGATGCCATTTGAAAGACGTGTTTCGTGAGTTTATACAAGGAACTCCCGCTGTTTCAGAATCAATTTGAATTTAGGTTATGGAATCCGTTACAGTCGGCTAGAAGTCTGAGTATTCAGATAAATGGAATTCTTCTGTTTTGTGCATTGCAAAAGATACAGCTCGGAGATTCTAACTTCAGAATAAAGCCAAAAGAAACTATTAATTATATGTGAACAAAAATTCTTTTTATACATTTTCAACTTCCTATTGTTACAATAAGATATTTTTTAATACTGTTAAATATATTTATGTGCTAAGAAATTCGAATTTTTATTTCTTTCACGTAATTTTAAAATAATAAAATATTCTTTTTAATTATTTACATGAGCCTCAAAATTAATGAGCCTTTGGAGTCAAATATAACTACATTGACTAGAAGGTTTTATATCTAGAATACACAAGATATATAATCAAATCGAATAAAGGTTTTTGCGTCAAAAATACGAAAGAAATATCAGATATACAAATAAATTTAATTATATCACATACGAAGTTAATGAATATATGATTATGTCCTCATCCAAGTAAACATTATGACTAATGAATGGTTTAATATTTATAAAGTTATGAAAACGTGAATTTTATTAACGATCACAAGAATAAAAAAATACAAATTTATTTGTTATAGTATCCAGTCAATATAAATGAAAAAACAATAACATTTGAATACCTGCTTTGGAGTCTAATATCTTCAAAAATACTCTATTTTTTAAATGTGATATAGATTCAGAATATATTGTAAGTAAATATTTAAATATTATTTATATGACACATGCAACTATAGATACCTCCCCACCCACCCCGTCTCTATAACCAATACGGCTGATGAGTGTTTGAAAAGGCACGGAAATAACAACTTTATTAAATACTACAAGAATAAAAGGATTTTTACAATCTGCTTTTTTACAATACTTAGAAAATATAGATGGAAATATAGATGAATGACTTTGATGACGTTTCTGGTTATATGGGAATGAAGCACAAATTATTACATGAATTTACCGTATGAGTGCGCTGGTGTGGTGTGAAGAGGGGGGGGTGCAAGCTCAGGTGTCGTCCTCGTCATCTGACCGCGGTTCAAAATTATGAATTTCGTCCCAAAATAGCCCTAGTGTTGCTTCAAACGGGACGTTAATATAACTATACTACACTACCGTATGAGTGCAGAAAAACGTGCATCTCTTAGCGATATTGACTCTAAAGATTGAGCAATATAATAAAAACATATTTTTTAATTAAAAAGAGAAAATATAGTGAACAATTAAAATTATATTATAATAATGCAATAAAAATAATTGTAAAAAATTAAGAAAGCAAATTCAGATTTCGTAATTTTTACACAAAAACAATATATACCCGTTTATGTTTAAAAATATAACTCTTATGTAAGACTTAATCATGTGTCATTCAACTGCATTAAGCTATGAAGGTGAAATTAACTAATATTCAAATCATTGATTAACAAAACAAATATTATAAGAACAATCTTATAACAATCAAATGCATAAGTTCAATAAGTATATTGTCTTCATTAAATGTTAGCTATTTTGAAGACTCAAAGATAAAACCAACTGTCCAACAAAACATAATTTCACTAACATATAATATAAGTGACGCACTCCATGAAAATTTAAAAAAGAAATCAATAGACGGCAATGCGCAAAAATCTAAAATGTATTTTTCGGTTTTTTTGTATTAAGCATATCTATGCAAACGTTGCTTATTATTGTTAAAATTAAAATATCCTAGAACTAGAATAACCAAGAATTCCCAAATAATACAAGAAAAAAATGTTTTCATTTCCATCCATGTCATTAAATTACCTTATATTACTAGCTTAGTACAAACTTCTTTAAAACATAAAGTTACTTATTAAGTAATTATTTTAAGCTATATGGTCATCACAATCACGTACTATGCGATTACTGATTGTGGTGATTTTGGAAAGACTCTATGTCTGAATAAACATGTCAGAAGATTTCTGATCTGATGGTCTATATTTTGATTTTTATTTGCTCAACCACTCAGATCATGCATCAGAAAACCCAGTTTTCAGAACAGAATGTGTGATTTAATATAATAGAGGGTCAAATGAATATTTGCTCAATGAGTATGTGAAATGCTCATTAAATATTAATTTTTGAATTTTTTTTTATTTTAGTTTATTTAAATTGCATAGTATAGCATTATCTCCTTTTTTTAGATTTTGTATCTAATCATACACCTGGCTTTCTGCACAAATTCGCTTTAAGTATCAGCATAACTTCACCTATTAATAAAAAAAAATCATTTTCTGCAGATTTTCAGAAAGTGTATAACGTATTACATGCAAGTGAAATCCTGTTTGTTTGGGAACTTGCTTTAGAGCACCCACTATGAATAGGCGAACTTTAAACATGACAAATTTGGATGTATGAATGAATGTATTTATGTATGGATGGATGTATCATGTATTTGGATGTATGAATATTAACATTCTAAAATTATGTTCTTTTATAATATGATGTCAGAAATTCCAGAAATCAAATTTTAAGTATTTTACTCAGCATTTAATTGTAGATATATGGAATCATCTGTAAGGTAAAAGTGGATAAAACTGCATTTAAGGAAGGGTGAAATGTCTCTTTGATATCTCGAACGTATCATCCAAGCTATCTCGTTTGCACAATAAATATGTGTATCGAAAAAATAAGCAATAAGTTTGAATACAAAGGATTAAAAAAAGAAAGAAGATACTCTTTTGCCTCTTTTATCAGCATCTCGTGCCTACGCAACTTACGAAGCGAAAAAACTTTGTCGATATGATACGATCTACGATGCATTATTCTTCAAGTTTCCCCCCTTTTGTTTTTATGTGTTTTCTTTTGGGAATAAAGCCTTATCATTTACAAGAAAATATTTTCTCTTCTGAGGGTACAGTAGAGGAAAGAATATATCTGAAAATGAACAAAAAGGGATAAAAAATGTTTATTTTGCTTTCTTTGGATATATCTAATTCTAGCCTCTCTTCATATATCCTCCATTATAAGATAATAAGATAAGGATCATTATAATTTGTAACATTTTTAATACTTATATATATATATATATATATATATAAGTAAAGAAATTTTGTAATCAACATTTTTTATGGCATAGTTAGGAAATAATACTGTCTATCTTGTGCTAAAATATACAATACTTTTTAGCACTTAGTAAATTTTGGATCAGTACTTTTGGATCGGAAATAAAGATAAGAAATTATTTTGAAATAATTTTTAATCTTTAAATTTGGATGAAACGCTGAATCAGATAAGGTTAAAGAAGACATTTCTTTTACAAAGAAATAGTATATTGTTTTTTTTTCCATGTCATTGATAAGTTTGAAGTTGTCAAATTCCTAAGGTATAAACCACTATTAGGATGATGGATGGATAACTATATCATTTTACGTTAAAGGAAATTAAATATATATATGCGGTAATTAGTGAAAAGTGAGATTAGAAAAGGGGGAGGGATTTACATGATTTTATAGAAACAGTCTATAAATGAAAAAATATATATATATATTTTAGAATTTACATTTGCCTCCCTCCAGATGAAAATGTCAAAATCATATGTAAAATTTAGAGGTAAATTTATATTGTTATATTGCAATGGAAAAAACTCTAGCTGAGTAATTAACGAGATTTTAACAATCTCATTCCTAAAGTCAATCGAGCTTCGATATCTCCAGAATACTAAATCATTCAATTTCTCTTTCAAAGGTTTGAAAAACTCCTACTACTCTTCAAAAATCAAAATGATTCCCGTGTTTTTAAGTAGCTATTTTGCAAAAGAGTTTAAGTAGCTATTTCGCTGAGTTGATGATTACTAAGCAAATACATGCTTGGATATGCTTTGAAAGTTCTTAGAAAACCAAATTCATCCTGAAAGCTTCTCTGCCGAACAAGACATGCACTGCTTTTATTCAATGAATCAAACTTAAAGTGAAAGAAAATTTCGCAGTGATATTCAGGCATCTAGGATGTACAGTAATTTCGTTTAACGGGCGTTTAAGGCCTTTCAATATTTATATAATTAATGAAAGTAAACTTTTGTCGTCTTTTGTAAATAATTGAAAGTAAAATCTATTTTTATACTGTCTATGAGGTAGCTTTATCATAATTTTTTCGTTTATAAGCTACATTGTTGAGTGTTTATCCGGGACTGTGTAGTTAATAATTTTCTTAACTTAATCTTACTATATATAAATTATAGTTTTTTTTTATGTCAGCTGTTTATGATTATATTTCTTTCTGATTAATCATCAAAATTATTAAACACTTGTGGTTGTGCATTTCTAATAATAGATTTAATCGTTCTATAAAGAGAATGAACAAAAAGAGGCGAAGCAAAAGTTCATATATACTGCATTTTAACTCTGGTATGTAGCTTATATGGTTTTTCAGGTATGCACTTTTGATAAATGTATTTTAACTGTTGGTATATAATGTATTTATGTAGGAAATGGAGAAAAAATACATGATACATTATCTCTTGTAAGTATATCACAACTGGGTTTGCTTCAATAAACTGTTCTAGGTAATTAAAGTAAACCAAAAATTTTGATTACGCAAGAATGATTAAAACATTTTATTAATGGCAAATTAAAATAAAACATCAAATTAAAGGTTATCATCAAAAATATTATATTATATTGGTTTCCGGTATTTATAATTACTATGCAAGGTATTTTAAATTTCGAAATAATTTCCATTTGATTGCTGAAAGTAATTTTAAATAAATTCGTTGCAATAAATTTTATATTTTATTAATAATAAATGTCTCAGTGTTTCATTCTCATTTATATTCTAATTCAAAATGAAATGAATGCTTGAAATAATTTCTACTCGCATGATTCATTCATTATATTCATTCATTATATGCTGGAGGCCACGTTAGCCTGGTGGTAAGGTCTCGGTTTCGGAACCAGAGGGCTTCAGATTCCAGACCCGATTCCACTGAAGAACCGTCGTGTAAGAGATCTGGTACACGTTAAATCCGTCAGGACGAAACATCCTCCCACTTGTGAGGAAGGATGTTTGGCAAGCTTGGAGAGTGGGTTTCCAGATCAGGTGTTGTCCTCAAAATCACGTCCACCCCAAAATAGCCCTAGTGTTGCTTTAAAACGGGACGTTAACGTAATTAAACTAAAATCATCATATAGCGAAGTATTATTTTCACCTATTAGCCAAAAATATTAAACGCTTATTAATCAAAATTTTAAAATTCATGACATGATTTTCAGATATGAACATTTAAATCCATCTTATTCTTTTAAATTTCTTTTAACGCTTAAATCACTTATTTTTCTGGAAATTCTTTTAAAAATATGAAATTATTTTAAATTTCATGAAAGATGACTTTTTATAATCTAATATTGTTATTCTAATATTGATGTATTCTAATATTTAAAATTATTTACCATGCATTTATCTTAACTTCAATGGATTTAAGAAAATCAAAAAGCATGCGCATTGATAAAATGGAATGTTCATACCAGCTGAAAATAGATGGTTCAGAGTAGCTTCAGTTTTATTTGAATTATTTGGAACGGAATAGGAATTTTTGTGTAGCAATTAGAGGGCAAAAATTGGAAGAAAAAAATTATGGAAATTGTCAAAGACAAATAATGAAAAGCAAGTTAGAAACATATAAAAAAATATTTTACGAAGTAATAATAATGCGTGGAAAAGGATTTGAATATATATATATATATATATATATATATATATACATATTGTGATCCATAAAATAAAACAATGAAAGTTCATTAACAAAAATAAAAAAAAAATCGCTTTATCTATTGAAATAATTCATTGAATGTATAATTTCCTTTCTTCTGGGAAATCTTTTAATCGTTCGCATTTTCTTTTTCTAAATAGAAAATAAATTTGATATCAGCAAAAGTATTTAAGATATTTTTTTCCTAAATTTAACAACTTTGAGACAATTTAATTTCTGAAATAATGAATATGTATCATTTTACATATGCTGATAAAATTAGCAGTTGTTTTTTGTATGAGTACAGAACAAAACTTTTTTTTTTCATTGCATAGCATTGCATAATGATTTGTTTATAAAGACTTAAAGGCTTTTGAATTTCAAGCAATGTGTATATCAAACAATGTAATATGTAAAGTTTTTTTCATTTAGTATGCAAAAACATATGACAATAATGAAATGTCATTTATCTTAACACTAATGACACAGAATAATTAGCATGATGGAAAAAATTAATTCAGTTTTATAAAAGTTTATTATTGTATAGTAATATCATAATATTGATAGAGTTTAATAATTTTGTTGACTGTTCATCTATATGTCATTTTATACATTATTCGTATAACATTGATTTTAAAACATTTTGGACCTAAAATGAATTTATAATTATATCCACATTTGAGAATATTTGATGCATAATAAATTTAACAAAATTTGAAATGAAAGGGATGAATAAGTACGAAGGCACATTTAGGGATCATACTAAAATTTATACATTCATTGATGGATATAAAGTGAATATGCGGGTTATGTTTAGGCATTTATCTTGTAATAAATTTGCTGAAATTAAATAACCTCGCGAGAATTTATTCTCTAATAAATACATTGGTACACATAAATTAAAGGATATATATAGAATGCCGATTTTCAAGGAGCGAAATGCATTGCCAATGGCCGGAAAAGGTTGATTCATTTCCAGATATATATAATAAATAAAATGGAATGGAATATACATAGAATTGAATATACATATAATTTCAATTATGTAACGAGAAATTGATTCGTATGACTGGTAACAAATAAAGTAGGATATGTGATAGAAGATGGTGCAGATGCGATATGCACGTAATAGATAATTTTCCCTTTGATACAGCAAATAACACGAACTCAATAATGCAGGAATTTATCCTTATTTTTGAGGAATGTATCCACATTATTTTATTGTTGGTGATATTTTGGTTAAATTAAACAAATTAAGCAGAAGAAGAGATCTGGTAAAAGCGTTATAGCAGTGTAGTTGATAAGATTTCACGAAATTGGAACAGCTACAAGATACTCGAGTTTTGATAAACCTGCCAAAATTTCTACATATAAGAATATATACTTAGAGATTTCATTCTTGCAATATAATAACTACTTTTAAATTAACACAAGGGACGCGAACAAACATGGGCAGCTTAATATCACATTAGATAACGTAGTCAGAAGATCGAACTGCTAGATATAAACCATTTAGATATGCTCTTTTGAATATGTAGTGTAAAAATAGACATAACAGATACATCGTGAACACGTCGATGGAATGATCACCAGTAATGTTTAGATATGAAACCATATTTTCTTTATCATCTAATGCAAACTGTTCAGTTCATTTGATATGAAATATAAACTACCTATTCTAACACCAACATCTTATAAGGAAACAATTACAGGTTTATTATAGGACGAATTGTATTCTAGCCCATCAAAATATTGTAAGGGCATTTGCATCTCTTCATCTTGACTATAGGTGCTATAAATATGCAAATTTTTCACGAGGATATTATAGTCTCAAGAACACAGTTTCCGTTGAGCTATCAGAAAATGATTCTTTTTCTTAGATCAGAATTCCCTTCAGCACCAAGTTGGTTAGTTTACGATCTTACTGAAAAGGAAGGGTTACATTGGATAAAGTGGAGTGTAATTTCTAAAAGATTATTCCATTGGGCATGTATGAGGAAATAAATTGCTAAGCTACTTGCCCACGACCAAGTAAAACAATGAAATTGTCTTACTTAAGCGCTAGTGGCAGAATTTACTTTAAATTTTGCAGTGTAAGCCAACCAAGAACATGTACATCTGGTGCTTTATATACATTACACGAGTGAATGACTCTTTGCTACGGTTTCTAATTAGATTTCCATAATCATATTGCTATCCTTTTAAAACCTATAAATTATTTTTTACAGTCTGAATGCCCTTTTTTTAATATTTTTTTTATTCAATGTAACTTATGAAATGCATTCATGCAGTCGATTTTGGGCTATTTTTATTTAAAAAAACATATTTCAAAAATACTTTTCAGGGACTTTTAATGTTTTATTATTTTTAAAAATAAGTGAAAGGATAATTATGATATTCTTTGTATTACCACTTTCAATTTCGGAAACCTCACAATAATGTAATATTACACTAGTGAATCCTTTAACAGTACATTTTAATACAAATACATTATCATCAGTTGTTCGATTACTATCTTATAAACGTCCTCCTGCTAAAGTGACGCGAAAGCTTGAAGAGCAGCTGCCTGTTCATATGTCGTCTTCGGCATCTTACCGCAGTTCAAAATTACTAGATCCGTTCCAAAATAGCTTTAGTGTTGCTTTAAAACAAGACGTTAATATAATTAAACTAAACGAAGCTACCGGCTTATAAATTTTAGATTCTTCTTATTTTACAACTTTAGAAAATGAAATTATATTGACTAAGAAACTAATCTTAAAGTATTTGTCTTATCTTTAACTTGAAAGAAATATTTTGCACAGGACAGTTAATATAGAGGTGTTATTATAATATTCCTCTATGGTACTATGGTTATTTTCAATATAAAAGATGCACATAAGGCCTGGATCAGTTTTCTCATAAATGAACTTATTCATCAGTTAATAGATAAACAGAAATAAGTATGACCCTACATTATTTTCACAAAAACAGTCTTAAAAGTTATACTGAAATCTTTTTTATTCAACAATGCTTTATTCTTTATTATTTTTTGTACTTATACATTTTTCCAAAACGCAAGTGAGCATCTCAGATAAGTGTCGCAGTGTATAAATACATTTTTTGACATTCTAAGAAGATACTACATTTCTTATCTACTTGAAAAATGATAATTCATAATATAAAACAAGTGAAATTAAGTTCAATAGATGTTATTTAAATAGCATAATGGAAAAGAAAAGCTGAAAAAAATTAAGAAAGAAGTTTTTATTTTTTTTAAAGACTGATTATAGACGCATTTAAGCGAAAAATCCAGCTATAATATCACCCTCTGCAAATTCTTTAATACCACTTATAACATACAAACTAATTTCTTAATTATGTTTAAATTTCACACAACCATCCACTTTAGGCTTTTATGAATGAATTGCCTCGAACAAAAATAGTAAACGTTTTCAGCTACTTTCATTCATTGAGTTTTGATTTATCAATATAAAGCTATAGAAAAATGACTTTGGGAACGGTTTTACCTGAAAAAAAATGTATGTAAACCGTTTTAAAAATCTAATTCTTTCCTTATTCAATGATTCCAATTTGTTTATCATGCGGGTTTGTTATGATATTCGCAATTCAGCCTCCGACATTGGACGAGAACAAAATAGGCTTATTTCCATTGAAAGTTACCGGAAAAAAAATGCAAATAAAAACAATAATTAAAAATATGTACATTATTTTGATGAAGTGTTTGCATCAGCGAGGAAATTAAAATAATGTACTAATTAAAAGTGAACAAAATGTTGCTATTCAGCGAAAATAATAATTAGAATGGATTTGTATCTACAGCACATTTTTATGCAGTTTTGAAGAAAGCAAGATTGATTAGATCCAAAATATAGAAATAAGCAGTTTTCTGGAAACACTTATGTGGAATAGCTTAGCCTTATTTGGAAACTGTACTCTAAATCATGTGCAGAATTTTTTGGTAATTACAAAAATATTTTTGCGTTACCTGTTTTGGAATGCAAATTAACTTTTGAATTATTTTTCATTTATCTAAGTAAATTTCATAATCTCATATTTTAAACCTATGAAATAAACGTACTAAATTTTTATTTAAAAAATTAAGAATAACAGTTTGGATTGTTTAAAAAAATTATAAGCCGTTTTATATTTGATGAAAAAAATTAGAATTTTCGAAAATGAAGGGATAATTTTTAATGTATTTTTAAATTTTGATTATATTGAAGATTTTCCTTTATGAAAATTTTATAAATTTTTTATTAAATAGTACGAAGATCTTTGTATCTTTTATTATTTATTTATTTATATATTTCGTTTAATTATTTACTTTGTTTTTGTTTTTTTATTTAAATATTTTTAGTTTTCTATTTCAATGTTGATTAGTGCATTCTGCCTGTTAAGTGTAATATTATTCTTTGAAGTGTGTACGTTAAATTTCGTGGTTCAATATCCTTATCTTTTATTCTAGAGTATTTTCTGCGTTCGTAAGACACGATATATATAGGTTAAAAAATGACAAAAAAAATGATATATATATAGCTTAAAAAATGACAAAGTAGTAACGAATGCTTTAGCAGTCGCTAGTTCACTGATACATACAATGAATAAATTAATGGCAGTCTTTGTATATTTATGTCGCTTGTAATGTAGTATTCATTTATTTCAATGCTTGTAAGATTTCCATTGATACTGCTTAAGAATCTCGGTTGTTGCTGTAACCCCTTTTGAAACTTTTTATCTAAATTGATCGATTTTCGTTATATTTTTAAAAAATGCATGTCCGTCAAAAATATCATTTGCACCTTTCAAAAAATATCATAATTTTTCATTTTTCACAGGGAAAAGACTGAAATAATAATATAAATAATAGAGACCTGTTTTATAACAAGCAGTTTATATACAGAATATTAAGATAAGGTTCATTAAAAATAGATTTGCTCCTAGTTTATCAAAATCTTAATTGTGTACAATATGTTTCTATGCATTCATGCATTATTATTTATTTCAAATTTAAATTACTAATTTATTAAAACCAAGAAAAATATAACACTATAATGGCGCACCAAAAATCATTATACATAATTGTCTGCTAACTAATTCAATATTCTAGAAGTAGTTTTAGACCATTTACTTTATAAAAATGAATCTATTAACACTTAATATAATGCTTATATTCCATGGAGGATTAAGAAATAAGATTCGAAGAATAAATTCTATTTAAAATGTCAAAAGATAAATGCCAATGTTTTATTTTTAAGGTAAAGGAGCGTTTATAATCTGCAATCATTTGGAGTATTAAATATTCATTTAAAATTAAATGTTTCATTTAAAATGTAGATTTTAATTCCTCGCACCGATAAAAAGTTTGTTTATTTTGATCTTAGTTAAAACGATGAAATTGTATCTTTACAGTTGGATTATTATTGTGCATTTGTTTTATTATACGTCTTTTCAAACAAATATTTATTACTCAGATATATCTACCTGCTCTATTAACTTAATACATTGTGAATTATATGCATCAATGTTAGTTGATATTTTAAATGCGGATTATGAAAATATCGTTAAAGGGGTTTTGGATATTTTGAGCTAATAGGGTGAATAAACGATAAATTTTCTAGCGACTATTTGGGTTAATGTTGTCATACTATGAGTTAAAATCAAAACTATTTTCACTTATTTTTGCTTTGAGCATTAAATTATTTGGCCTATTTGTGTAGTTTTGCTCATTTTATTATTAAAATAATTTTAGTAATAACTACAGTACAGTTCAAATTTTGAAATTAAAATCAAATTTGAACAATTGATAATAATTATAGAATTGTAATTTGTTTCTTAAACACTAAGTATAAATTAAGATTTCAACTCTGTTCAAAATATATTGAGTCAGCTATTTTTCTTTTTCTTTCGAGTTATGTTTATATTTTTTGAGATAAAAAAAACTACAAATATTAAAATCACCACATTTCTGAGAAATTAACACATTTCCAATGGGTCATTGCAGTTCAGAAGGCATATTTTAATTGAGTGTTCAGACTTTTGCAGAGACCGTATCAATTTTTTTAACTCCTCTGATTCTAACTTGTCTTTCCATATAGGAGAAAGACCTCACACAAATTTATTCCCGTTTTTGAAGAAAATTGGAATTTTTAGTGAAATTTAATTTTAATATTATACTTTTACCTACTGTTTTACCAGTTTTTACGATGAATTGTATGGAACTAAATAGAAACTCGATAAGTGAACTGTGTTTTCGGTGCAGCATATCCTAGAAAAGGATCTTGCGCCAGAAAATTATTATATCCAATCCAATCCGATCAGAAGAAAGCATTACTTACTCTATATGCAATTTTTTTTCTATTTTTTTAATGAACTTATTATATATAAATATGTGATTAAAAATATGTCAGGTTTTCAGAGATGCTCGTGCGCAATAAAACGAGTAAATTTGTAAGTAATATTTGTTAGTTGATAAATGAAAATAACAAATGGAGAAGATCTCATATTTTTGAACATAATTCTGTAGGAAAAAAAGCATATAAATAAGACGAGGAAAACATTTATTTGACACTATTCATTAATTTTTCAAGGACATGAATGTCGATTTCATTGCTCCAAAATTCAATGAAGTCACTGATGAACATTCTTTTAAACATAAGAGTTTTCACACATACCGGCTGAAGAACTGCAATTCTGGCGAAATTCATTTACAGATGTTTAGGAAGTTCAATGCACAAGTCACTTTAAGTATCTTTAAGTTGTTGATATAAGAAGAAAAAGAATTGTGAATTAGCTATCTTGGAGGGTATTTTTGTATGTGCGTATTCTTTTTCATCCCATTGTGCTATGTATTAAGAGTTCTCTCCAAGCATTAATTTCTTCTCCTACCCTGTACATTGTTGGAGAATATCATTGATTTGCTACATTCTACAAGATCTTAATATTTGATGCACATTTTTCAATCATATTTTACAAGTTGCAATCATTATTTAAATTGTAATAAATGAACGAACATTATGATAACAGTTTCAATTTTTAAGCACAATTCTCATTTTGATGCCAAATTAACTTAATTAAAATAAAGTTAAATTATTCAAATATCGCTAAAATTACCAATTTTTCGGTTGCCCCAATTTACAGAATTTTAATTTTTAATTCCATATCCTTCAATTTTGTTTATTTAGATATCATTTGTATTATTATCAATTATGTATACATTAATAAAATTTTAATTAACAACTAGAAAATGTTTAATTGCCGTGTAAAATTTTTATGACAAAAATTCGGATATTTTACAGTCTATTTTAATCATAGGAATGCTCAAGGATCCTTTAATTACTGTTTTGGTGAACATTTAATCATAAATTGCTGTCACTACGACCGATTGTCGAAACGCTAAATCATCCACTGTGTGCTTAAGTAAACGATACATTTCGTTCTTCAGAGATTTTAAATTATTTTTCATATGAGGAAAACATACTTAGATTACTTGACCTAAAATTTCACATATGATTTCATAAATAACCTGTTGCTATTTTTAACACTTAACTAGTGTTGTAGATATCAATTAATAGATACTAATTAATCATATTTTTTTAAAAAAATTATCTATTCCTTGAAAAAATAAAACATTGCCTCTCTTTTTCTATCAGACGTTTCTGCTGGACAGAACATTTACAATGATTTAGTAAATTCTTGATTTTATTCTATTTTTTTTTCATGGGTCAAAGATTCCTTGATGAAAGAATGGCATCGCAAAATGTTTGCAATACACTTCTTTTTGTCCGTCGACTAAGATTAAACTTTTGAAATGGTATGGGCATCTACAACGAGCATAATATATTTTTGCAAGAATTTCAATAAATTTTCTAGGCACTAGAGTGCTAAATTTTAAGATAAAACAGCAGTGTCACTGACTCTGATGAATATTATATATCATTATGTAATAAGATTGTCCTTTCTCTTAACTCTAAATTCTAAGCGAAAATTACTTTCATATTATCTGAATTTAAGGAATTAGTTTTTAAGTGATTTGTATGCATATGTTTATTTTGCCATTATTGAAATTAAATTTAAATGATTAAATAAGAAATCAAGAAATATAAATAATTTATTTTTTTCATTTGTTTAAAATGTGAGGCTTCATAAACAGTCATTTGCAAATAAATTATTATAAATCGAATAAGAAATATTTTTACTGATTTATTAAAATGGCAAATAAAGTCTTTAATGTTTTTATTGCTTTTATAAAAAAGTATTTACTATTGGATATGTAAAAATACTTACTGGATCGGAAAGAGAATAAGAAATTTTATAAAATATATTATTTGATACTGGATATGTAAAAATATTTTCTGGGGCGGAAAGGGAAAAAAGGAATTCAGTTTGGCATCCCCATTTCAGAATGACAGAGGTATAAACACACATATGTATTAATAGCAAAAAAGTGAATATTCAGAAAATAATACTATTAATTTATTAATTGTTGTATACGAATTTAATAACTATCTTTCTTTAATAAAAATATTAGAAATGCTGTAGCAAAAAGACATATTAAAAAATTTTTAACAGAAGACTCTTCTGCTCAATTATTCGAATTTTACGCATTGCAAAAGTTTAAATTTTTAAATACAATAGAATGAAAAAGTTACAACAATGAAACTAATCAGCAATATTTATTACATATATATTATTAAACTCAACAGCAACGAATTTACGTAGAAATTGATCAGATAAAAACAAAATTTTATAAGGAATTTGTTGTTTTTTTAAGTGAATAATAGCATACGAATGACTAAAGAAATCAGTTATTTGCAATTCCGAATTTAACATTCTTATATAGATATATTTTTAGTTCCTGCACAGAACTAAGTTATTATTACAAAAGTAAACCTAGACTGGAATCATAACCAAATAATTTTTACCAAAATACCCTGCAGTCTTTCTATAAAATTTTTCAGAAACAATAAAAAAGTTTAATTTCTTACATTCTTTCAGAAATGGGGAAAATGCTTATTTGAACAAATAAGATTTTAAGAGTAGCAAATATTTGTCATTTGCTGATTAGAACTTTTTGTTTAAAAAGTGAAAGATTAAACGCTTGATTTCCAAAAGACAATTTTTTTTTCTTTATTTTTATTTCTTAAGTATATCATGAAGAAGAAAATAAAATTAAGCTTCAAAAGGATTGTAAAAATGCTTTAAATGATCAAACTCTTTAAACTAAATTTATTGTCTAGCATATCTATCACTTAAGAATAAAGAAGTATCTACTTCTTTAGATAAATTAACGTCAAGCTTTAAAGTAATGAACCAATCATTTATGAATGATATTCGCAATATTGAAAAACAAAGAGATAGTGAACATAACACTAATATTCATATATCTCTCCCCTTTCTGCAAGTCTCAGTAGGGGAAAAGTTCAAAACATGAGGTCAAATTTAATGTACTTCAGGATCGCACACGCAGCAGATATTCTGTAAATTTAGGTTTCGAGCTTGGAACTCTCCTGCATCGAAAGTGAGAACTTCCCATTTGACTAATGTACTTTAAGGTACCTGTTAATTACATATATTTTTTTTCAAATTCAATGTGAATTTTAATTCATTAAAATCCAAGCAAATTCCAACGCTTTTTCATAACAACGCTTTTTCATACAAAAATAGATTTTACGTCGTACAAAAATGTAATGTTTTTCGTGATATCAATTTAGCAGTCGTGTAAAATTTTGTTAAATGTCAGGAAATTAAAAAAAAAAAAATTCCCTAATTTTCAAAAATAGACTGAGTCGTTGCTCTAAAACTCAAAACGGTTTTATTGTTACATCAAATACGCCTATTTTTCCCACGTAAAATCTTAAAAAAAAAAAAAATATCATTTTTAATAATTCTGTAATTAACGAACCAAATAAAAACGCGACTACTGTGTTGCACAAATTAGAAGATAAATGTACAGGATATTTACGTTTTTAACACTTTGACTACACATTTATTTGTATTTGGAGTGCATTCTTTGAACATGTAAAAGCAGTAAATTTTATGTTAGAATTACCTTATTTCAGAAGATATATTGCTGCATGATATTGAGAAAATTTAATCTAATCAATATTACAAAAAATTCAAACATAATAAATTCAAACAAATACAGAATGTTTTGATCCGTTAAATGTACCCAAAGGGTTAATAGAGTTGTAATTTGGCTCTCCCCATTAGAAATATTCATGTATACGATAAACAGAACTTTTAATAGTGTCCATGTCAGTATATATATATATATATATATATATTTGCCTCTTTCTTATTATTTCCTTCAGTTAGTTTATACATTATAAAATATATAACAACAGGTTATTTATTTTAAATATTGACCATTTGCAATCCGATTAATATTGAATATCATCTGGAAATAAGGAAAAAACTTAAATAAACGAAAACAGCATTCTAGAATCCAAAAAGTATTATAAATAAAAAAAATACAAAATGTTTTTTAGATAAAAACACAAGACGGAAAAAAAATGAATTCGTAAAGGTTAAGCTTCATTAAAAATTAAACAGAAGGAACAGAAAAACATCTCTTTTTTAGAAAGAAAACAATATAAAGAATGCTTTATATTGCTTTTGATTAAGTTTTAATGTAAACACTTCCTTTGATAACATGTTTTAATTCGAAAATTGCATCAGTAGTAGTAACTTGATTTTTTTTTTCATTTTTATTTTAGCGACACTATTAGGAGAAAGCTTTAAGTTCTGTGGCTATGATTCTAATAGATTTCGGAACTTTTATAAATCTTTGAAATGTTTGAATAACTTTTGAATAAAAACCGGATTCATACTGGGGTAATTTCTTGAAAATGTTGCTACATTTTTTTTTTTTAATGCCGTTCGAATAAACATCAGGCATAGAATGCCAAGAGGTCCAAGCTTTTAGCGTCAAGAAATTAAACATATTCGATCATGCTTAAAAGCAGATCTGTTATTTTTTATTGTTGCTTTTTTATTGTTATAAGTGTAATTCTTACCATATTTTAGAGCGATTAAAAGTCGCCAGCTCAATTGCTGGGGGGGGGGGCACTAGTTGTCACTAGTTAAATGATTCCATTATAGATCGCATTCCATAATTAGATTGCATTAGATCTAATGTTTCTTACTAATGCGATCAATTAGGGCAATATAACCAACTGCTCTTGGCTAATAGCGGCCAAAATCTCTATTCTATTTTCAAGGACTATTCTAATCTATTTTCAAGGGCAATGTTTCAGCGAAGCGTGGCAATATATGGAACCTCTTCTTCTAATTGACCATATTAACTGATTTAATTTTCTTTATTCATTTAAAAAAGATAAATCACACTTATATAATGATTTTTAAAGCAATAGCACAGAGTAAAAGTTTGCAGATTCCATTTAATACAAAAAAAAATTTAAATCTATTTGCATTTAAATTTAAAATTGTGTATCTTACAGCCATTATCAAATCAAAATAATTATACTCTGAGAGATCTATGCCATGAAATCCATACAATCAGCTTAACTCATTTGCTCAATTTAGTTTCCGAACGAATGCGTCATTGGAAAGGACAAGTCATATGAAGTGAGCAAGTCATTATATATTTCGCTGTTTGTTGTTGTATATATATAGTTACTTCAAGTTTCTTCCATTGTCCTATAAGATAAATGTTATCGAAAAGATGTTTTACTGGGTACTCCTAATATGTTCATAATATAATTTAACTTATTTGTTCAATTTAGTTTCCAAACGAAAAAGTCATTTGAGAGGACAAGTCATTTCAAGTCATGTTATATAATCATATCTGAGCTAGTCATAATACTGTTACGAATCTATGATGCTGCTTCCCAGCATAGTTGGTTCCACCATCAGAAAAACTGTTTTACAGTCATCGGTATTGGACGGAGTCTGGGTGTCACGTCGGAGGCCCCAGAGCTTGGCAACCATTTGGCGACTTGGCAAAAAATTTGGCGACTATGGCGCCAAAATAGAGTATACCCGAAACATCGAGAATTTTTCCGATCCGTACATTAGGAACCGAGATACGCCTCGAAAGTTACTGATTGGTTGAGAGGCTTCTAGTCCCACCTCCTGAGACCTATAAAAGGAGGCAGTCTGCAGTTGACGGAGGGTAATTGGAATCGACGGTAAAGAACAAGTCTTTCAGAGATTAGCAGAGCAGCGACGGAGTCAAGCTAGTGCTGAACTAAGCTATGCGCTACTGTCTGCAGTAGAGTCTTGTTGTATGCTGCTGTGTACACGTTTCGGTTGAAGATAATTGTCTTCTCTATGCTGTATATAGTTGTAGTCTTTGTGCTGTCCTGTCCTGTCTTCGTGTAAATAAACGTCGTTGTTTTTTTTCTACTTCCGCCGGCTGATTGAGCGTTCTCCACACCATATAACTTCCACTATCCAAACGAACCTGGAAATTTCGTAACAACACATTTCACTGTTTGTTGTAGTACGACATATCGGTTGTTCAAGTTTTTATATATGAGTAAAATTATCGGAAATATATTTTACATGATAATCTTAATAAGAATAAAAGAAAAAGAATTCATTGGAATCAATTCATATTTTATAATAAATTATTGAATTCTTCATTTCGTATACAGTGAATAGGATGATTTGATGCATATTTTTTTTTTCAAAAAGGATAACTGCATTCTCCAGTGCAATTAGTTTTTTCCATCATCATTTTGAAAAAAAGAACTATTTTCTATAAAATACAATTAGTAATTCTCTGCAATAAAAGAAAGAAACATAAAGAAAATGTATTGAGTTCTATTTAAATGAAACAGAAATACACGCTGATGAAGATAATAATCGATTTTTTTGTGGTTTTCTGAACAATATACAGCTTTTATATAATAATTATCAAACCACTTTTGCATATTAACCCTTAACTGGGGACGTGTGGTCTGTGAGGCCACTAGCGATGAATTTTCGGTGCGCTAGCTAGCGATGGATTTAGTTCAAATGAATGGATTGACCCTGCAGCTTCCAGTTTTGTGACCTTCAATGCATGTGCATCGTTGCAACCGATTTCAGCAGATGCTTTTTAAATTAAGTCAGTTATTTCTTTGAGTGTAGTCTCTATGACCGCACCGCCCTGTTAGTGTCCCAGTGATAAACAAGGCTTAGCAGATGGCGCTAAAACTTGTGCCCCGAAATATCATCCAATTTACTGATCCTATTATGAAGCAGTTTTGCAAACACTTTTAAATGAAGCAATAAGTTTATTGATAAGGATAATTGTACAGAAGAGTTTTTCGATGAAAGTTGCATTCAACAAATTCTAATATGTATGTTCAAACATAATTAATTTTCCTAGTGTTAATGTATTTTGAAAAATTTATAAAATATATTAATATACCAAGAGAGATATATATACATAATTTATATATTGATTTTTAATCTGGTTTATGTATGTACCTGTAAAACTAAAACCTGTAAGCTTATGTACCTGTATGTTTAAACCTTATGTAAACTTTAACCTGTAAACCTTATGTAAAACCCGTATGTTTAAAATGCCCTAGAAAACCATGCTATAGAAGTCACAAAAGCCAATAAAAAAAAAGGGAAACTTTTACACATTGTCATTTTTTTTTCATATAATTGTTGAATTTTACACTATTTTGCCTTCTATATACCTTAATTTACTGTAAAAATAAATATGATTTAAAAAGTAAAAAAGTAATATATTTTTCAAAAATATATTTTATTATAACATGTAATTTGAGAAGAAAATGTATGTTCCAATGTATTTACTTTTTTCAATGATAATAAATTTTCAAAAATTTCTAAAACATATCTATATATCAAGAAAAATATCTGCAAAATATATTTGTAGTTTTTCATATTAATACATTCAATAGAAAATTTAATGAAGTGTAAATGAAATGCGGTCTCGTATACCGCACCTCCCCAGTTAAGTCCTAAAATTTCACCACCCCAGTTAAGGGTTAATAAATCCTCTACAAAAGACTGTTAAATAAAAAAATGAAAATATTTTTCTAACCAAAGCAGAGATATTATCATTTATTTCTTCTTTACGTAATTTGCTCTATCCAGAATAAAACCCTTGCCGAATCCACTGCTGTATTATTCTTCATGTGATGAACTCAATTTCTATTAATTTTTATTAGAAATAAAAGCATGCCTATTAATCCCATGGGATACATGTTAGTTTACAAATATTATTTTTCTAACAATTATTTTACTCTGGATTTATTTTTAAGATATATGAACTCTTTAGAAAATCTTATTTCTCATTAATCCGATGAGTGTTTATTAGTGCCGTAGCAAGGGAAAAAAATTTAACTCACATCATCAAAATACCATTCCTTAAAAAAAAAAGATTTTGATCCCCTTACAGTAACATCGCAAAATCTGGTGATATTGATTCGCAAAATGAGAGAGAGATTAATCTTCTGGTTTACTTCTTTTTTCTTTCATCAGATTAACCATGCTTATTTTTCTTTAAACTATCCTGGGATTATTTTTATCTGCAAGAAGAAAAATTTGTTTCCGAAAGAACGGAGATAAGATTAATTTGATATATTGAAAAACATACTGGTTCTGAACTCTTAACATATTTTTCTGACAATGAATGCATTTTAAGAAGGAAATCTTTTTTTTTTCAATTTTATAAACATTGTTTATTGAGGTTTATATTAAAATAATGTTCCTTATATGTTAGGAATCGGATTTATACAGGAAAGTCGTAAGGTTATATGCCAGTTAAACATTTTTTTGGTTATTTTTTACAATTTTGATCTTTAGTTGCCGTTGCTGGTTTTTTTCACCAAACCATATAAAAATATTTCTGTTTTCTCAAGGATCAAAGATTATATTAAGGAAATGGATTCTATAAAATACCTAATTCCTTCTTAATAATAACAGAAAGATCAATTTGAGTAATGTTCACTACCTTAAGTAATGTAACGTTATTTGGAGACAGACCTCGAAAGAATGAGCCATGATTAAATGTCGATAAAATGCACGATGTTTTGTTTCTCCAAACATAATTATATCACCAGGTTGAAGGCACTTGACAAAATCGAATAATAATAGTTTAAAATGTTTTATATTTACCCTGTAAAACAAGAAAAAAGAGATTGATTAGATTTCAATTCAAATTCTTATTCATAATTCAGTTAGTAAATACATCATTCAAAACGCCCTTACCTGTCAGAAAAGAATCTGAGTCAAAGAGTTGATTTTCGACATTTTATTTTAGAAGCAACAAGCACTTTTATACAGTAACAAAACGCACACAGACGAAAGCAACACAAAATAAACATCACATTATACAGAGACTAACTCAATATAAACAAACCTATGAGGCGCACGGCGCCATCGGGCGGAAAAGGCTTAGATTTCAAGAGTGCAAATAAAATTTTAACAGGCATTTGGCAACTTATTGGTTCACTTTCCACAAAGTAGATAACATCAATTGAATTTATTAACAATTTTGAGGCCTCAACATCGATATTGCGAATTACAAACTTATTATTATTTTAAAGAATCTGAGAAGATTATAAAACAATTGTTGAATAAAATAATTTGAAATACGACAAAAAAAAATTGCTAATTGAGTTCGTCTGACTGTAAGCGAAGTCCTGAGATAAGTAATTACACTCAATTGCTGAATGTAAGAATATATTTCGTTACATTAATAATTTCGCAAATCTATTATAAATCATAAACAATTATTATATTCTAAAACTTACGAATTTTAATTTGTTACAGCTCCAGTATAATAGGAAACAGAACCTCGTCTATATGGAGCTAAATACTGAACATTTTCGATTTTCTTCCCTAAGGTGTCTCCGAACAAGCATTGTTAAAATACTGCCAGATCAATTTTTCCGCAGTCAATGCAGATCAAATCTTCCGCAGTCAATTTTTCTTAGAATCGAAAGTCGAACTTCTTTCTCCTAAGAAAATGAACCACTTGCACCGAAGCCGGGGTTTAATCACCAGGTCTCAACGTCCCCATTTTATCACAGCCATTGAGTTTTTCAGTTGTCTTAAGATTTAATATCCTATCAGAAAAAATATTATGCTGGATATTGTCTGATATTTTAAAGCTGAGCAATATAGCAAAGATATCCTAAAAAAATATTGAATATTTTGTTTTAATAGGATAAAGAGTAGAATGGTATTTATGGTTTACATTTTGAGGCCTATATTTATAGAATGATTTGAAATCCTGCGATGTTTCTGCAAAATAATGAAGATTTGATCTCCTCAGACCCAATTTCTGAATAAAGTTTGTCTCCTTTATAATTCAAGCCTTTCTCTAAAAAGTATTCACCGTTGGTGTGGAGTGAAAGTTTGGAGAGAGGATGCCAGCTCAGATGGTGTCCTCGTCATCTGACATCGGTTCAAAATTACGATTTTCGTCCCAAAATAGCCCTAGTTGATATAACTAAACTAAACAAAGCAAGAAATATTAATTTCATCAAAATTCTTGAATTCATATTCACTATAAAACACTCCCTTTTTCATCAATGTATTGTTCATAGCTAGTATCTACGTTGTTATTTTGTGTACTGCATGTAAACTTTAACATATTTCTTTTTCTTCTTAATAAATCTTTCCTAGTATATCCATGTATATCCAAGTATATCCGTCATACTGACAGGAAATCCTAAAGATTCCGAGTTCTGGGATATCACGTGGCTGAAAGAATAAAACAAGGTTTTGTGTATCACTTATTTATTAATAAAAATAGTGTCTGAATTAATTTTATGGAAATAATTCAGAAAATCAGCACGAAAAACATTTTGAAAATGCAGTATGCAACATACAAAAATGTTTTGTGAAAAACACATGCTTTTTTTATTTTTTCCCTTTTGCAAACAACGGAATTTATAATTGAAGTGCTTATGATTTGATTTTTGATCAAGCAGTATTTTCTTTATTATTATGATAATAGATATGGATACATTCTAAAGATTTTTACTATCATTTAAACACCTGAAAATAACGCACTACTATACTAACAATCTTATCCCTATATCCCGATATGTAGTCTGTTATATCCAGATATGGCCTGTTCAATTTTCCGAAAATTTTTATTTATGCAAAATATTTCTATTGATTACTTGCCTCCCTTCTCAAATTGTGTACATTATCACAAAGCATTATATATATATATCTACTGATCTCAGTTTTTGCAAAAAGGCATTTCACTGTTTTTTTGTAAAAAGTATATTTGTTGCAGATTTCCCCATATAAAGTGTTGAAATAACGAAGATTATATAGGCTTGTATGAGAAAGTAAAAATAAATTTTGAGTTACTTATATAAGTTCTGAAGAAAAGAAATCATTGATTCCTCATCATCAAATGCCATCCAAATATCGGTTCATATAGGGCAATCACATATGACTGCCTACACTCGAGGCCATTTTTAAAGCTATTTTTTTGTGTGCTTTCCATTAAAATAATACATATGTATAGTAACAATCCAAAAAACAAAATTCTGTAAATGTCCAATTTTTTTCATTGAATAATTTGAAATGAATTGCTATAAAATTTATCCAAAATGGTATACACCAAAATTCTAATGGAATAATAATAAATTTTTACACACCAAACGCAAAACAATTATCTTAAGATCAACTAAAATCTAAGAGACTGATTAAAATGCAAAAATATTATGTTGGTTTATATATTATAATATAGATTTATATATAAAAATATACAATATTATTTGTAATTTAAAATCAAGAAACATGAAAAAAATGAGCTAAATTTGTATTTAACAGTGACTTCCAGCTATAGGGTGTGATACCTAGTTAATTTAGAAGCTGTCCGCTTTTTTTAAAATTAGTTTAATCATGACTTTTGAATGACATAAAATGTTATGAAAAAAGCTTTTTTTTTAAAAAAAAATTGAATTGAAAGAATTAAAAAAAAAAGACCCACATAGTCGAAAAAGGACATTTTCAACGTAGGAAGTCACTTTAAAGAATTCATGTTTATATAAGGCTTCAAAACAGAAGTCTATTGTTCGCAGTATCTATGAAATATTTCCGGCTTAATACATAAAGATAAAATTGAAACTGCAGATGAAAATTTTAAATCTATGAGGAATTTTTGGAAACGTTTCTATCAAATATAAAAAATGAAAAAAAAAATCAAAACATTGACGTCAAACAAAATATAAAATTCCGGGAGGTCAATTTCTTTCAATTTTCTGGAAGTGCAATCGTATTCATGATACATTTCAATTTTCAAATAAAGAAAAAATATTTTTTTATTATGAAATTTCAGGTGTCTATTACTTTTACTACAATTTTTTATTCCTCATGCTTATTCAGTTTTTATTCTAAAAAAAACAAAATTTTCGATAAAACATTTATTTTTCTTTTTTAATGCACTGATAAAAGTTTTTTTAAAAATATTTTAGATCTATGCAGTTAATATATTCACCAAAAAAAAATATTTGCCAAAGGATAATTTTTTTTTTCTCGAACAACATGATGACTAAATTCCAATTTTTGCACTTATAAAAAAACCTCATCCAATAATCGAAACCTGTTCTCTTTAATGTAAATCTCTATGCAAGAAACTTTACGAAATCTAGTAGCTTATCTATATACCTTATTCAGGGAAATTACTTTTACTAATATTTTTGATTGTAATAAAGTACGCCCTGATTCGGTTTAAAATTCTAATATTCTGATAAATAATTTAATTCTCATTAGTCGTTCTAAAAATATATATTTTGTTTCTTAGATTCTTCTAATATTCTTACCTTTCTGCTTTCAATTACTTTTAAAGTTAGTTAAATAGGAATACCAAAACAAACAAAAAATAATATTCTAATAGGAATGCTCAAAATTGTTTATCACGTTTTTTTATAATGAATTAGAGCATATTTTAATGATTTTCTAAAATTTCTTCATTGCGACTTTATTGCCTTAATTTCTAAATTATTTTGCTAATTTTAAGAAGCATTTTTACATTTCATATCTTACTCTGTACTTATTTAATATGTCTTTAATTCTCTTTTTCATTTATTGCCTTAAGTATATATCATTATTTACGAATGGAAATTTTATAGACATTAGAATTAAAAATGTCTTGAAATGACTTGTAGATGCCACCACTTTAGTTAAAAATATAGATAAATTATACATTAATTAATATGTAGGTGTTAAAAAAATGTTAAGCTTTGCATTGCCTTCCATAACGAATTATTCAGCAAAATTGCACTATACTGGTACAAAGTTAAGCGAATAAAAAATTATATTTAACCTTCAAGTGCAGGAAATAATACAAAGAAAATAATTTGTTTTAATTATATGCAAACAATTAAGACTATTTTTCTAGTTAAATAAATGTAATCTCTGAAATATTTTAAAATTTAATTTAGCTACAAAAATTAAATGCACAGTTTTTAATGTATGAAGATCAAAATTCCCCTTATTTTGCCAATGGCTTGAAAAATTGTACATAAAGAAATTTTATCTGTAAATAAATCTAAAAAATATATATGTTTTTTTAGTAAAATTTATTCAAAGGGAAAATACATTCGTAATAAAAAAATCTTGGATATTCAATTGCTCTAAACTAAACAAAAGAGCTAGGTATAATCTTTTTAATCACTTCAATGTGTTTTTTTTAACGAAATAATGATTTTCTTTTTGCAATATTGAATATTTTTTTTTCTTTTTTATACGAAAATTGCCGTAATTAGTTTAATTAATTCATCATAAAACCTTGCATGCAATTAGCGATCTATCAGATCTACACTTTAATAATAAAGAACTGAAACATAAAAAAAATGTTTCCTGTAATTTTTGTTGAGAATAAATTTCATTAGTATTACTTTTGTTTAATCTTTTCTCCAATTTATCACTACTTATAAAGCAATTAAAACATTTTCTTTTTCATAAACTTTAAATGATTTCAATAGAAACAGGAAAATCTGATAATTATCTGCAAGAAATGCATTAATATTTTTGTTTAATTTGAGAAGAAACGTTTAAATGTTAATATGAGAAATTGATTTACAGGATTATTTTTTATACAATTTGTTATTACAAGTAATTAAAAGGATCATAATCACTTTTATTTCAGTCATAATTCTTAAAATAATCAAGTGATTATAATTAGGTATAACACAATATAGGATCATTTTTCTTGTAAGATTGCAATCTTTGTTTCAAAGGCCATTAGTAATTAAACTCCAATCCATGCCCATTTTCTGGAATTTTTCATAGATGTTCTAGTAGTAATTTTTAATGTGTATTGTTCCTGTTTCATTAGTCATATTAACATTCATAAATATAAACTGTATAATTACATAAAACACCTAAATACTAAATATATTTATAAAGTCTCTTACCTGTACAAAAGTTCTGCCTTTTCTCATTTTGGAAGGGGGGTACACATGGCTTATTATATATTTATAGCATGCATTAATTCTAGTTTTTCTTATATTTATTTCATTATATTTTCAAGATTTTAATTTGATGTCCAAATCTCTCTATATATATGTATTTATTTTGATATATTTCATTTTTTTATTTATTTCTATTAGTTTTGTATTTTCCTTTGTTTGTTTTCGCCTGCTATATATTTTATTTACATTTTCTATGCACTTTAGAATGACATTATTTCATTTGTTGTTTACTAAATCAAAGCTGAACTTGAATACACAGGAACTTTTTCACGGAGTCTTTACGACTCTGTAAGCATTTGTAATCAAATCTTACTTTGCCAAAGTGATGTAACAGATGATATAAATTGTAAATTCTTTTTTTATAATATTCGTTTCAGTATATCGAGGGAACCACTTTTTGACGATTCTACTTATCTAAGGGATGCAACGTGAAATGATCGTATTTCCAGATTTCTTCTACATTCTTTGGTCTTGCTTTCTGCCTTATTCGATATTTTTTCTTCACGTGCATGAAAGTTTTGAGCTTTTATGACTGAATTTCTTCATTTTATTTCAAAATTGCGTATCGATTTATAGTATAGCTAATTCATGACTAAAAAGCTTTCAGGACTGGCACGAAGAATATTTTATATAATAACATTAAATGTGACCAATATTATCTCTCTTTGTCAATCTCAGAATGTTATAACAAAATTCCATAACATATAAAAAAGAAGTATTTTAGTATTTTTACATAAAAAAATTATTCTCATTTTTGAGAAAAGTGAATTGCCAAATTTTAAGAAAATAAATCTCCCATCCATTCCTCGTAATTTAATGTTTGTAATAAATCAAAATTGCTTTAAATCTTGCAATAAATCACAGTTCCTTTAAATTATTTTACTGGAAATCAGTATCTTTTTTTCAAAAATATTATGAATCAACCATTTTTTTCTCGTCTTCTGCATCCGTAAATAATCCGAGTTCTTCTTATTGTTAAATGCAAACATCATATTCCATATTTTCTCTTACCCCTATTTTGACTAAATAAACGAATCCTCACACATGTGCAAGCAGCCATTTTTAACCATCTGCCACAATTTTTTCACTTTTAGGATTACTTTATAAAGATAAACCTCAGCTGCGGTTGATAAGCCTAACATATCTGAAGCTTTTCCGAAAATGTTGTGGGCGCATTATTTTCAATCAATTTTCCGTTAAATTCTATTTCCCATTTAAAAAAAAAAACTTCCGTTAGTCGTATTTTAACCCTTCATTTCAGAACTGACCAAACGATATGAATGTATTGTTTATTTTTTTTAATATATTCTTTGGCTGGAAAATGGAATCAAATTGCAGCAAAGCTCCAAATTTGAATTATCCTACTTAAATTCCTTTCATATGAAAAGAATCTATTTATATACCATATAGTGTCTTTACTATATTAAATGATTAATATTTTCTTCTCTGAAAATTTCCTTTCCCTGCGTAAGTGTTATTAGGAGAAAATAAATAATAGCTACCATTCATATTCCTTTTAATAAGTGATGATTATTATTTTCTGCTCCATAAATTAGCTTTATTTACGAGCGTTTCTTCAGATGAAAGTAAATTATTTAAATGACATATAATTTCCCTTTTCCTACGTAAGTGTTATTAGGTGAAAATAAATAATAGGTATCATCCAAATTCTTTTTCAGAAGTAATGATTTTATTTTCTGCTCCATAAATTAACCTTTTTTTATGAACGTTACTCAGATGAAAATAAATTATTTAGACATCAACCAATCTTCCTTTTCCTGCGTAAGTGTTACTAGGTGAAAATAAATAATATGCACTATTCATATTCTTTTTTAGAAGTAATGGTTATTATTTTCTGCTCCATAAATTAGCCTTTCTTATGAACGTTTCTTCAGATGAAAATAAATTATTTAGCTATTATTCAGTTTTTATATAGAAATATAATTATTTTCTAGTAATTTAGTCTATAAAAGGATTATATATATTAAGATTTTCAACAGATAATTCATATAAAATTTGTTAGAATCTGTATACTTATTTATAAAATTAAAACTGCATACAAAATATGAGCCACAAAGATAATTCACAATTCAGCAAGATTTTTAAATATATATATTCAATACAAAGTGCTCTCTTCTTGTCTGGCATTTTAAAAATCATTTGACTCGCATCAAAATCTTACTTAAATTCTATAATAAAAAAGATTAGATATATTTTACTTACTCATACTTAGATACTAATACTTAGTACAAATACTTCCTAATACGTAAATATACTGTGTTTATTTACCATTTGTTATCTTCCTATATTCAAAAATTTCTTTCTACATCAACTTACATTTTGTATGTATAATTACGCACATCAAACTCCTACTCAAGTTAATATAATAATAAATATAATATTAATAATTCTGTCATGTGATATCTTCTTCGATTCAATAGCTTCAATGTCCCCTTAACCTACATTATCGTATAAAAATAATTTCTGATTTTCACAGTCATCCTAAAATTATAAGACAAAACATTATTGGACATCTTCTAATTATGGAAATTGATTTTCTTCATTACTTAGAGTATGATGATAAATTGTGAGATCATATTGCATAAAAATGAAACAGATTTCTTTAACTATTAGCTCATTAATTTCACTTCTCACAAGTTCTAAAAATAGCAATTCAGTTTCAATTCTATTTATAGTTAACAACAGCAAAAAAAATAAATACTTTATGCAAATTCTTGTGTATTTTCCGTTATAAATGAACATTCTTATTTTAAAAACCCAAACCTTTTCCTCTCTCATTCAAAGACTAATGATAAGACCTCTGAATTTAATCCTGATTACCGTAGAAGGTTCTGTTTTCAAAGATAGGCATTCTAGATTTTTCTGAGTTAAATCTAGTTAATTACAGACAATTGCGACTCATTAGATTTGGCTATTTACTTACTTAATGAACTTCTGTTCCGCCACAATTGTTCTCAAACATTTTATCCTCTCACAATAGGTCGTTTGTGGAGCTGTATTCTTTACATCTTCGTGCTATTCTTTATTCAAGTAATATAATCGCTGCAAGGGCTAATTTAATGAGCTCTATCAGTTACGCTTGCTAACTACTCCAGCGCAGTTAATAATGCAATTTTGCCAGGAAAAGAAATAACTTCGAGTATATCGTATTATTTGAGAAAAATTGACGTGGGTTTTAGAAAAGAAAAATAATGCACACATAATATTTTAAAGCCCAATTTAGAATTTAATATAATTTTTGACTTGTTGAACTTTTCTTCTTTCCGAAAGATATGATTATTTTGGAAACAATTCTGATTAATCTCTATAAGGAAAAGAATAATCATTGTCTACATGCGCGCACAATTAGCTCCCTCTCGATAATAGGATGTGAAAATAATTAAAAAGTAAAATTAGAAGCCATATTCAGAATTAATTGCGTCTCATTTAATTTCTAATTAGAATTTTATATGAAGAATTGAATGATTCACTAATTAAAATTTCTATGAATATTTTTTTCTGAACCTCCCTCAGACCAAATTAGATTTTAATTTAACATTAGATATTTAATATTATATCCATCTCTATTTATCTCTCTCTCTCTCTCTCTCTCTATATATATATATATATATATATATATATCACACACACACACATAAACATATATATATATATAATCTGCTTGTCAATAGAGTTTCTATTTTCTTGGAGCGAATTAATACCGTTTTAATTAGCCAATTTAATTGTACACATTTTCTAATATTGTCACATTTTGAGATATACATATGGACTCCCTCTAGCACACATAAACATATATAATGATCTTTAACCATGGATTCCGTTGTATTATAAATTCGAAAAGTATTTTATGATCATTATTAATTTACTTCATTGATATTATTAATTATTTATTTTATCATTTTAAATATTTAAAACTACTATTTCTCAACTTCTCTAACAGATAGTACTACTTGAAAGAATAAAATTTTATTTTATTTAATGATAGACATTAAATTGTTTTATTAATTTAAAATAGTGCAATCAATCAGAAAAATACAAATACAACTTTTTAATTATTTAGTATATAGAAATCCAAACCCCACGCTTCCATATCTATCAAGAATATGCAAAAGTTACATTAGACCTGTAATGGTAGTAAAAATATGTATATTTATTTTTCTGATAAAAATTTATATATATATATATATATATATATATATATATATATATATAAAGTTTCAAAGTTAATATGATGCAAATCTGAAAATTCACTGTGTTGCAGTGAAAAGAAGAGTTACCTGTTATAGTTACGTATTATTGAGCTTGCCGTTATAGCAACAAAATGTTTAATATTTTTCTTAAACACAGAACGTGCGACGGAGAAGGATAACTTTCGACGACATAAAATAATTAACTTGCAAAGAAGTTATTCGTCTTATTTTTATATTAGAAAAATTGCCACAGTATCTTTGCTTTTAACAGGTACGGAATGAGAGTATACCTATGCTCTCCTGTCGATACTGCTACGTTCATAGTGGAGGGGTGATCGGCCGTACACAAGAAGAAATATACCTGTGTTCATTTAATCATAATTTTACGAAACTTATTGAGGGAATTGGGGTGTTCTTGACAATGAAAATTACCGAGATTTCAGTTGCAAATTAAAGGATTTTTTTTTGCAAGTGAAATTTAATATCTAATAAAAAATTTATGACATACAGAAAGAATAATTTATTTTAGTTATAAAACGGTAAAAAATGTACTTTCTTTAAAATATTTGCTTTTTAATAGCAAATCAGATATGTGTAGTGATGCGTTACTTTTGAAGTTCATAACCAGAAATAATTACGTTCAGAATGTTTTAAAAATAAAATCACTCCAAAATTATCATAATATATGGGAATAAATCTTATTATTACTATAAATTTATTTTCATTTCAATATTCTAATAATAAAAAAAGAGAATTATATGTTGCGTAACATTAGAAAAATATTTGATATTTTGCATGATAAGGAATTTCTAAAGATTAATATTCTTGTGCAAACAAAATTAAAATATTTTTAACTTATGCATAATGTTTTTAACTATTGTTGCAAATTGAAGAGAACAAGTTTTGTGGAAAAGACAAAAATATCTATATTTCTACCATAAAGCTCCTATTCAGATCATTCATTTTAGGTCGATTATAAAAATAAGAATAAAATGATAATCTAAAAACCTATTTGTCGTAAGTAAATTAAAGACTTTATATTTAGGTTAACCCAAGTTCTAAATATAATTAAAAGAAAAACGAGTGGATGCATTTGGGACGAGTGCTATGCCATTATAGAGAAATGGAAAAACAAAAGTAAACTAGTACAAGGTTTAGGATAGGTAATTATATTGCAAATGATTTGAAAACTTTTGTAGAGTTGTGTACATTTTTGAAATTCTACTTAGAGTATATAAAAAAAGTATCTATGAAATCAAAATATTTTAGTTAAAACCGAAGGTGTTTATTTAGTTTAAATTTTATTTGGCGAAAAAGAGATATAAAACAAAAATATTTCACTTTAATTGTTTAATAATATTAAATGACATTGTTCACAAGTTTGAATATTGTCTAAGAAATTGGTTGTCTGAATTCTGAACATAGAAATAAATTGAATTTTTTTATCCTACTGTATTTTTTTATCTCTACTGACAATTTCATTTTTTTTGTTAGAAATAAAAGAATTATGAGATCATCTTAAATTAACAAACTGCTTATTTTGTTGTACTGGAACAATAAAAAAACACTTGGAAATTTTTATACAAAGTTTTCACAAAACAAAATTATTAGATTTTACTTATTGATGTTATTTATAAGAATAATTTGTCAAATTTAGAATTTGAGAAAGTAGAACTTTTTTAGCAAGATTTTTTGTAAGTATAAAAATGAATGTAACATCCCAAAGGATAAGCAAAGAAACACAATTCAAAGAAAATTCTTCAGAAAGAAGAATATTGGGGGAAAAATAATTCTATATTTTCGCCAAAACCAATTTTTAAATCGATTAATAACCTAATAAAGGAAATAAAGGTTTAAAAATATTAATGCAATTTATGCAAGTGTAAAAAGTATTGTAATATCTCAAATGAACCACGTTGAAACCCAATTCAAAGAAAATTCTACAGAAATGAAGAATATTGAATAAAAAGAATTTTATATTTTCGCCAAAATAATTTTTTAAATCGATTAGTAACCTAAAGGAGGAAATAAGGGTTAGGAACTACTGCTTTGATGTATTAATTAATGAAGTGAAAATAGCTTAAAAATTTCTGAACATGGAAAAGTGTAAAATGAATTTTCTCACAAAATCAAGGGGTAACCCTACCCACCAAATTTTCTATCATCTTTGTGTATTTTTACCACGTGTCATAGACGAAAAATTGTTGCTACAACATTTTGTCGTGACGATTAATCTCTCAGATGCAATTAAATACACAAGCACCAGAAAACCGAAAATGTATTTTGAACGCCTTTTCAACAGATTGGAACTGAAATTTGATTTAGAACTACAACAGTAATCCAAATATCACATATAAAATTATATATATTTATTGAATTCATTACAGATTTCAAGTTTTTATATTTATATGCTTATTAAAGTGCAAACAAAGAGACAAGAGACAACTAAATGGATTCGGTTCCATATTTGATGCAAGACTAATCATTAGATGTTAAGTCCATGTACTAAATTTTATCTTTCTTTGTTTCTTCCCAATTTGATTTTGTAGCTCTTTCCATGATCTTTTCATCTTGTAATTCTAATTTTAAGTTCTATAGATAGATTTCTTTTGAATAAATTTTGCTTAAACTTGATAGAAATATATAATTTGGGACTAAATATTGTTTACCGTAAGCTCAAAGAAATTCTAGTTCACCTATTCACAAACAGACGGACAGAAAACATTTCAAAGTGCGTTTTTCGGACTCATGGAGATTCGAAACGTAGAAAATTATCAAAATCTGAATACCGCCATTAAAATAATTTCTCTTTGCTTACTTTCTGTATGAAAGGTTTTTAAAAAATTGCTTTTCTTTACATTTTATTCTTTCTTTAACAAATATAGTTACTTTTCGTTTTATTATAAACCTCCCGAAGCCATTCACTTAAAAAAATGTAAAGTATAATAACAGATAGGAAACGGGATTCCTTAAGAATAAACATCCTATATATATTTTGATGTCCCATTAAGAAAAAGATTCCATTATTTAGAAGCAGAAATGACGAGTAGTGTAATATTTTTCTCCCGGTTTCGGAGGGTAAACTCTGAGTTCTTGCCAAGTTTCATACATCAGTATGTACTCCGCGGTTAAAGACGAGAGTTGTTTCTAGAGTGGAGTGGATACAGATCTGAAGTTCAGAAGAAACTTGTGCTATCAATCTCTGAAACAAGATACCGTGAGAAATATATTTTTATACTATGATGTGAATCTTTCTTATAAAATATATTTGCTTTAAGGAAAATTTCAAATTGGGCATTTTGGCAACTGTGAACCTGTGGTGACTGAAAAGTATACTAATGTATAGTAAAGTTTTTTTTTTTTGTATTATGATGAGAATTTCTCTTCTAAATATATTTGTTTTAATCGAAATTTCAAGTAGGGCATTTTGGTAACTGTGAAACTGTAGTGACTGAAAAGTATACTAAAGTATAATAAAAAAAAGTATTTTTATATTATGATGTGATTTCTTTCTTAAAAAATATATTTGTTTGAAGGGGAAATTAAAGTTAAACATTTTGGCAACGGTGAACCCTTGGTAACCGAAAAGTATTCTATAATAAAGAAAAGTATGTTTGTACTATGATGTGAATTTTCTTTTAAAATATATTTTTTAAGTGAACTCTCAAGTTACGCATTTTGGCAACTGTGAACCTGTGAAGATCGAAAAGTATAATTTGATAGCTACTGAAATGTAGTGCTTTTCAACGAATATAAGAAATGCATATTATAGAAATCAAATGTTTATAAATATATATATATATAATAGGTTAAAATGATAAATATGATTTATATAATTATTTGAATAAGTTTAAGATAGGTGGTTTTTACGTTATTTTCTTAACAGACATTTTAAAGTTAAGTTAGATCTTTAATATAAAAGATAGTTTTTCAACTTAATTTTTTTTCCAAATCTTAAATGTGGGTAATTTTAAAATTACCTAAATTTATGAAAAAAAAATCTAAAGATTAAGAAAATCCTAGAATTAAAATAAATCTAATATTTTAATATGTATGCAGTTTATTTCCAAGAAAATAAGTAATCTGGGTGTGAAAAGAAGATTGCATTTGTTTTATAGTTTGATTATACAAAAAAATATTAAAAACTTTTTTTATCATATGAAGACTGGAAGGAAATAAAGTTATAAAATTTATTTTAAAGCTCATAATCTAGATAGTATATTTCTTAAGATTTCTTTCAAATTTTGAACAAACAACTTGATTAACTTTTAATGTAGAAGGTGTTTGCTTTATGACCGTCTTTGAATCAACTCTAAACCATATTTACACCAATTTTCAAAGCACATTTGACTTTTAATTGATGTATTTTATTTCATAGTTATTATTTATTTATTTTATGCAGTCATTCAAAAATATAAACATTTTACTTATACAAAAATTCATCTCATTAATAGTCATGTGCCTTAAATATAAAAATATAAAAGAAATGAAATGATTCGAAAATTATAAGTCTTTTTTCAAAAATTCAGAAAATATATTATTCATTAAATCAGGGTCAAATTGTTCCTCAGAGTTTTCAATATTTATCCTTACAGTTGATTTACAAATGTAAAGTATTGTTTAATGTATGACGATTTCTTAAAAATCATGGTTCTTGTTCATTTATCTTAAAATAAAAATTTAAGGTATATCTATACCTCTCCTTCGAAACATAGTAGCATGATAATATTTTAATCTTCATCGTCTATTTTTATTCTATTTTTAAGTTTAGTTCGTCCAATTCAGTTAGATTAACTTTCCGCTTTTAATCAACACTAGGGCTATTTTGAGATGGACCGCGAAAACTTGAACCGTGTTCAAATAACAAGGCTTTTAGCTGAGCTGGAAGCTCCATTTTAAACTTCCGCATCACACCAGCAGAAAATGTTTGGTCTCGATGGATTTAACGCGCACTAGACCAGCTAACACAATTGTTCTTCGATGTAATAGGATCTCAAACCTAAAACATACCAGTACCGAAGCCGAGCCCTATACCCCCTAACCACTATTCTATACATAAATGTTACTCTTAGTTTGAAATGTGATTTTAAAAATAAATTAAATGCATTTAAAATTGTTGTAACTCGCTTGTGCATAAACGTAGTAGATAAAATAATGGAAAGGAGTGCATTAAAATATTTTTTTGTGTTTATCAACATTTAAAAAGCGCATTATATTGAAATAAAATTTACAACACTGAAAAGCTAGATTTTAAGGCTAACCTATACTTATTAATACTATAATATGAATTAATATTATCGGAGTAAAATATTAAAATTTCATTTTATGTTTTAAATAAAAATATGATTAAAACGTGGAACCTCCTTTCTGAATAAACACTTATTCCATATGAAATTATTAGTATTGGTGCAAATCATAAATTGTCCAACTATGAGGCATGAATAGTATTTTTCTTTGTTTTCATGATTCATCATATAATTTATTTATTACGAATTTATATTTATGAATTAATATATTGAGAGGACTGGGATCTACTTGAAATTAATAATTAGGAATATGTAAATATTTTCTTTTTAAGAAAAGTTAACAATATTTCTTCTAGACACATGCTATTGAATATTTCAAACATATATATATATATATATATATATATATATATATATATATAAACATTTTAATATGCCATTGGAATCTATAATTGCTTCAAAAGATAAACATTTTGCTAAATTAAAACTATAAAAATTTCAATTGCAGTTAGAATTAAATGAGAAATGTCTTTATTTAATTTCCTGTAGGTAAATTAATAACAACTATAAGTAAATGATTTCAATTTCGTTTAAGCACATTCTCTGTATTTATCTGGTGTTTATTTATTTTCAGAATGCTATTATTTATTGAAATTCAATTGAAATCTTCTCAGGAATATACATTTATTAAGTTATATAAAACTATTTGTTAAGATTGGAAGGTTGTTTGAATAATTAATTGTTCATTAAATTCAATAATACACTAAATCTAATATGAATTAATGTATATTTGTTTTAATATAATGCTATCAAAATTATTGTAAGGATTACATTTTATTATTTCTTAGATAAATACGAAAGAAATAATTATAAATGCTTTTAAATGGCTTAATATCAAGTAATATCTTATAATATGTAATTGGATATTTTCACTTAAACACATATATTTCTAATTCCTATGTTAGCTTTGCATTGAATTTCAAACAATATATATGTTCCTTAAAACTGTTTTCATTTTTCTTATCTTATTTAAATTAGTTTAATTATTTAGTTTGTAAGAAAATTGAAGCAATAATAATTCATAATAGTTAAAATAAATGTAAGCATTAATTAAAAATATATATATATTATAAATATATAATATATATATATATATTATAAAAACCTAATTATAAGTTTTATGCACATGGACCTTAATTACACATTTTATCTAATGTTATATGAAGTATGTGAGGTACTTTCATTATAATTTTACCTTCAATATTTTGTAATATTGTAATTCAGTTCATTTAAACCAATTAATGCTATTTAGAATATAATTTTCCCTGGAATAAGAGAGTGTTTTTGTGGGGAGGGGAAATAAATATTCGACCATTACTGGAATATATGTAATACATTAATCATCATTAAAAGGCTTGGGCTTAACTACCGTGATCTGTTATGCTTCCTGTTTTATTTAATTCAGTTTTAAATTCATAATTTATTGTTAAGCTATTATTAAACTCATAATCCATAATCTATTATCATTCATTAACGTTATAGCTCAACAATAAAATCTGCAGGAAAGTCTAAATGTCTGAAATATTTTATGAATTCTTCGTTTCATTAAAACGGCTACAGATTTCCTGAAACTGTCATATATTTAAGCAGTAAAGAAACTATCATTTTTCATGTCCTACAATCTAAAAAAAGGATAATGCGATTAAGAGTACGATCTTACTAGTATTTTTACCATGGTTTCTCATATATATGCAATTAATTATATTTCTCTAGTAGATTTCTTCCTTTTAATTATGTCTTATGGTTTCTTTTTTGCTATTTAAGTTAAATAGAATTTTTTCTAAATATTTTCATTCCTTGAATTAAAAAAAATGTAATGTAATAGCTGTAAATCCCCGTCAATACCTCTGAGACTTACATTTCTGAATGTTTTAACCAAAAATTCTTCAAACGAAAGGTAATAGAAGAGATTGCATATCTTAAAATCTCGCTCAACAGCTAACCAGCATCCTATTCATCCGGCCTATCCTCTTCCAGAGAAATCTCCCCGACGGAGGGATGTTTTCCAGGTGGCGCCTCACCCCCACGTGTGTTCTCCTCTGTCCGGAAGACACAATCCGGCAGTTGCCGGAGCGATGCCTTTCGATGAGGTGCTGCCCAACGCTGGGTCCAACGGAAGGTATCAACACTTCTTGCTGTGGTTGGTCCTGCTTCCAGCCCAGCTTCCGTTCGGTTCTCACGGGTACAGCCAACTCTTGATGAGCTGGACCCCCGACTATTGGTGTCGAGTGCCCGAACTGGATGCCATAGCCAATGCCAGTAGTCACCTGTACATGAAACTGAGACTATACCTGGCACGTGAGTACAGGGATTGGGAATTGCTGTACAGCCAATGTACGTTGAATAGGACAGTGTACGCTCAGGCTGTACATCAAGAGTCAGGCCATAGTTTTCGGTGGAATAGTACGTCAAATACCGAGTTCATGTGTGACGTACATGGATGGTACTATAACAAGAGCTATCTGGGAGAGAATCTGAACACAATCGTTAGCGCTGTAAGTACACTTTGTGAGAAATTCTTGAACACATATTGGATTATCATATATTTAGACATAAAAGATTTAATTGCTTCTCGCCCATTTGTTTCTCATAATATGATATGAAGAAAATTAAAGTATTCACTGATATATTTAGGGATAGTTCGTGCGTAGAATTTGTCCAAAGACCATTTTTCATATAATTTAATAATTTCATAAATTTTCAGAATATTTAAGTTCTGAGTTTCAATACATTATCATAAACAATTAATTTTATTTTTACTTCGCCTGTTACAAAATGTCATTCTAATGCTTTATTGAACGTTCATTATGATTCTGATTCATACAAATTCAGGTCATTTCAATTCGATAAAACTTAAATGGTATGCTTGTTGAAAGCTAATTTAATTAAATCATATGTTTTAATGATTCTATTTCTTCATGAAAATGTTAAATCTGAGAGAATATTTTTATCAATAATTTTTAATTCAATAGTACATAACTAGATACATAAAGAGTTAGCAATACATTTAAAAATATGAATTTCAAATGCAAAGAAATATGTTGTATCTAAATATTTATTTTAAACTAGTTTTAAAGAAATATTAGTAATATTATTAAAGAAATATATTTAATAAATAAAAGAAATAAAATAAAAGAAATAAATAAAAGAAATATATTTAATTATTATTGTATATTTTGTTTCATCTAGATTATTCTTAATGGAAATAAAAGTAATTTTTTTTCATTCGTAGATGTTGATGTAAAATCTTCAGGATGTAAATGAATAAATTTTATTATAATATGAAAGTATTTCATTAAGAATAAAAGTATTTTATTATACTAATTTCTAAATTTATTATGTTTTGTATTTTTGGAAGGGAGTCAGTTGTTCCTAACTTTTTTAAATTTCAATACCGTTATTTTTAATATAAATTTAAAAATATCTTTTGAGTAAATTTAATTTTTTTATATTTCTCTACGGGCATTAGAAATAAAATATTTATTCTATAAAGTTAAATTGGCATATGAAAGAAATCTTTGTTTCTTTCGAATATATTTAAAGATTAAGAATTTTTAATTCCTATAATTTAAATATTTCTCTTTTAAAATCTCTGCAATTTGTCCTAAATTACTTTATCTAATATACTAATGCACTTTCTTATCTTATTATTATATTGCTAATGTTATAAATAAATAATACCTTCGGACTTTATTTGTCGTATCTTATATAAAACAGTTCAATCTAAGGTGGGGTTTTTTTTTGTTTATAAAGGTAAAATATTCAAGTCTTCATAAAGTTCTTCATCCACTTAGATCAGTTTACTGCAACTACTTTATTCACATTTGAATAATTTTCATGAAAAATAGCTTAATAAAAATCCTGATCATAATTATAACAAATAATGAAAACCGTAAATGGAAAATAGCACCACCTATTCCCCAATATTATAGAATTTTGTGGGGTATTGTATTATGTTCTTCAGTTTTCAACAGTAATATGCAATGTTGAGAAGATTGCTTAATATGCAATATTTAAAAAAATTATTATGAAAAACTTATCCTTTATAACTACTAATTTGTTTAGCCGATTAACTGTAGAGTTTTCTATAGAGTTTAATTAGATGCTAATTTGTCGTGTTAATTCAACTAAAATTTCATCAAAAAAACAGGGATTCGACGACAAATATTTATCGAATTATATCTTGTGTTATAGATTTAATTTTGTATGTCATAAGAAAAATCTGATTATTCGATACAGACACCATAGATGAGAGGCAAAGATTGTTTCTTTTAGTAATTAAACATACTAGTAAAATAAGGAATAAAGAACATTATTTAAATTTAACCTATGTAGTTTATTACTCATTTTTAATTTTTGAAATAATTATTTTTTAATTTTTTTAAAAAAATATTAAGTTTTTCAAAAACAACAATTGTATTCATATTAATGTGAAAAAGTAAATTAATAATTAAATTAATTTGTTTTGTAGAAATAGCTGAATAATTCAAGAAAACTTTAGGCCAAATTCAGCAAATGCTACACTCAATCTGAAAAAAAAAGAATGAATATGTTTAGTAATATTTAACAAATGCATAGATATTGTGATATTAATAACATATTATTCAAATAAATGCATCAAATTAAGATTCTGAAACTTGGATGCGGAGACCATTTGGGGATATAAAGGCAGAAAGGAAGTTCTATAAATTTAGAGAGTCAATCATAGACTTAAAGAAACGTAATAGAACAAAAAGAATATCGTTAAATGTTTCTTAGTGTTAATTATCAAACTATTGATTTAAGCGTGATTCTCATCTTAAGCCGTACAAAATTGATCAGAATAAAGAGAATTTCAAGATTAGATTTATATTTTATAATCTTTGATGTACTCCCTCAGTATGAACATCTTTATAAAGAAATATTAAAGTCATGCAAATTTTATATTCTTTGTAACAAAAGTATCATCTTCCAATGTCTCAATTTAGAACACAATCATGTGATATTGCTTTAAGTTAAATATAGAAGAAAAAAAAATAAAAATTAGAAAAAAAATTGAAAATAATTAAAATGTTTTTTGGTGTGAATTCATATTATATGATTATCATTTACATTGGAACCTCGCTAAGTGAGCATAATTTGCTCCTGAATCACGCTCATAATGAGAAATTTCGAAGCAATTGTTAAGCAAAACAGTAAAACTATTTTTTTTTCATAAGAATCCTCAATAAAGATATTGCATTCCATTCCGGAAAAAGTTCTCAAAAAATTTATAATCATCTAATTTATTATTTATCATGGGTTTGGGCTTTTTTACAGGGAAGTTGTCCAAATACATTTATCTTTATTATGCTTCAAAATTTCGATTAAATAACACACATCATTATATTTAAACGAATTTGTAACACGCATAACTAATATATTATTAGCCTTCTAAATATACGATGCAATAATTTCTCCTACTTTTCACATCTCCTGTATATCATTGGAAGATGTTCTGTGGCGTCTATTATTTCCTCCTCTTCTGATCAAAACTCTTCTGCAGTCTTTTGCTAGGACACAGAGAGCAGGTTCATAAGTTCTTCGTCAATTCTAGCTATGTTTTTCCAACAGCTCACCGATGTTGTTGCTATCCATCACTAATTCCAAATTTTTTCGCCAGACACAAAATATCGTCGATTAAGGCTCCACAGTCATTTGTTCAGAATCCTCTGAGTTGCATTTGACAACTCTATCTGGCCGAAGCTATTTCCATTTAGAACAAGCACTTAATACAGAAACTAATACAAACCACTACATATGACGTGACAGTGTCTCATCGCCACTCGTTCTGCGAAACACCGCTCGTTAAACGAGTCACTTTTTTAATGTTTTATATTGCTCGTTTTGGAAATCATCCGTTATGCAAAGTGCTGTCTAAGCGAGGTTTAGTATATAAATTATGATATCTGGTTAAGTGATGTTAACTATGTATTTCAATAATATTTTGAATAATGGTACAAATTTAAGCATACTTATCAATTCAATTCAAACAAATGTTTCCTTCTTAAATCATAATATATATGATATGGCATGATCTAATATTGTTCAACATGATACAAAAAAGAGAATGTTGGTCAGGAGCAACAGAAAAGTGTGCCATATCACACAAAATTATACAATTCTTTATGCTATATAGAATTGCTAAAACCTGAAGAACTGAGAAATGGCGATTATATAGTAAAATAAAAGCTTATTAGGTACAATACATTATGATCAACATTAAATGAACTTGTAGTGAAGGAAATAGTAAGTGATTTACTTCATGAGAATACAACAAGATTAGAACAGCCCTTACAATCAAACATAATTCAATCACGATCGGTAACTATACCGGTCGTCGCTCAGTCGTGAAAGATTTAGATATACCAGAATCGATAAAATATAGGAAATAGTATATCTCCTTCGGCTAAAGCAGATTTGATTAATGTCCAGTGCTGTTGGTAGGCTGTTGTGAATGATTCCGTCAGCGATTTGTTACTTTTGCCATAAAGGATGTACAATGACTCAAGAGGAGATAAAGTTGGATGATTCTTTCGCTGGAAATCGAAACAAATCACAATAATTCGTTGTGCTCAGGGATTAAGAAACAAATAATGAATGATATAGGAGCCATGAATAGTAATTTCCGATATTTCCCCATATCTTAGTAAAGACGAATAGAATGGTCATAATGAATTTCCCTATATTCGTCAGTTTATTTGAGTACATAAATATATTTATAGCTATTATTTGATTGCTGACGATATATGGTTTATGATTTCAGGAAACGTAGAATAAGAGTAAAAAGAAATTGTATGTTGTTGTTGTTTTTTTCGTACTAAGAACAGAATGAATTCTTGATATTTCAAACAATAATATATACTTCCTATAATACTTAAAATTTCGAAAAGGTCATTTATTGAAAGTCAAGGTCTTTTTTTTATTATTATTTATAAAGATTCGTAAAGATATACAGGGTATACAAAACTTTTATTTCAAATTTTGTGAGGAGGTAGGGAATACGTCAGGAAATCAATTTCACATGGTAAAGTATGTTCGCTAACATCATCTGCATAGATAAAATAGACAAGAGAAGTGAACACCAGTAAATAATAAATTAAGTGGTACAAGTAATTGTACGAGAGTCTCTTACAGTTGATCTTTCATGACCTCCTACAAAAAAAAAGGCCATGGATGATAAATCAGTTCACCTGGATGTCCAAGCAATTGGTTCATCTCTTCTGATCCATCGAGTTCTAAATGTTCTGTTCAGGTAATCACGCGCAACAAATGTGCTATGGGCTGGAGCCCCGTCATGTTGATATCACATATCAGGGTGGATATGCTCTAGAACAGCTCCAAAAAACGTTGGAAACATTGTCCCCAGAATTATTAAGTATTTCCGGCTGGTCAGTTGCGACGGTAACAAGTAAGGTTCCAACAAACAGTGACCACTGATTCCAGCCCACTCATTCACGGCAAAATCATGTTGCGCAGGGTGACTTCTCGTACCAGACTCAACTTACAGCGGAAGTGGTCGGCGAAGCTATTCACTGGTTGAGTACAGATAACGCCTTCTACAAACGCATGTGTAAATTTGCGGGCATACTTTCCTATGTGAAAACGGTTTCCTGACATATTCCCTACCTCCACACGAAATTTGAACGATACGTTTTGAATCTCCCTGTAGAAGTTATTGTTGTCAATGTTAATGTAATATTTATTGTTTAAATAGACCATGGCTGATTTATAGATATTGCACTATAGTAAGCTTGTATTTCATTAAGATTATGATATACATTTAAGTGGAATAAAGTTGTGATGTGCATTTGGTGTATTAATTTATTTTCCTCAGCTCACTGTAAATAAGATCCTTTTACTGGTTCTTTTTTGTACCTGGGACTCTATGCTCTACTGTAAAAGGTTTTCTTTCTACATACCGGATATATTTCTTCCAGCTTCCATCATGAATTTAGAATCACTCTGCATATGAAAAAAAAATCATAATATAGAATTCAGTTTCTGCATTATTAATTCATCTAGATTATTTATATATCAACGATAGATTATTAACTGTCCGCCATTTTTATTCTCTTTGCTCTTTTTTTTTTGAAACTAAACATGAATTAAAGATCGGAAATGGCAAACACAGTTACTATAATATACTTATTATTATTTGAGTGTATTATTGTTATATTAAGTTCATTAAGTGTCTTTTATATCTTATACGAATATTACAGGAAAACTAAAAACAAGTTTTAGGCCCATTTTGACACTTATCGCATTTTCCGCATCAAAGATAGTTCCTTATTTTTCACACCAGGGATTCTTGTGGCATCCATAATAGTACACTCTACAGTTCATACATGGTGATGCTTAAGTCGTTGGACATATATCGAGACAATTTTCAACTACCCATTGGAAGAATTCTCCGCTGCAGATAGCGAATTTTGTGAATCGTAAATTTTGGTGCGTCATGACCAGATTGTTTTAATTGTATGCTCATCTTTCTACAATTTGCCAACATTTCATGTGGGTTTAGGATCTTCATAACAATCCCACATTAGAAATATTTTTTGTATTAAATTATATTTATTAATATTTTTTCAAAAAATTCAATAATATCCATCGCAAAATATTTTTTAAAGAAAGTTACTATTGGTTTTAAGTAAAATTTAATTTAAACGTTACAGATTATTTTAAATATATTGGTTGTATTATTTTAAAGTCTGAAAATCATTGAATCGAAGTATGTTTGCTCTTTACTAATTTTATTAACTACAGATCTCGGTATTTACTACATTTTGAAACTGGGGGGAAAAAGGATAATTATTGTTACTTATTATATTTTCAGTTTTTAATTCACTCAAGTTTATATATGCTAATTAAAAAAATTGCACCAACATTAATTTTAATTATAGAATTTATAAATTTAAAATATTTGTTCTTACAGACACCACAACCATCCTATTGGATTGTTGTTTTATGCCCTCTAGATTATTTTTTTTCTCATTACATTCTTTTGATAGTTGGTGGGGACAGCAATTTAATCTATTAGATTGATAATTTAGTTATTAACTGTTAACTGGGGTGGCGAGGTATGTCAGACCGTTTAAGATGGATTTTCGATCACCCCTATTATATTTTTAATTCAATCGAATGGAATGACTCTGTAGCTTCTTGTTTCGTGACCTTCACTACTTTTTCAGCCGGTTTCAGCGGATTTTTTTCTTTTAATAATTCAGCTATTTCTTAGCGCGAATATCTGTGAGACCGCACCTTCCTTTTAATGTTCCGGTCTTATACAAGACTTACCAGATGGCTCTAAAACTTGATGCTTGAGACATCATGTAACAAACTGATTCTCGTTAAAAAGCAGAGTTCCAGAGACTTTTAAATGAAGCAGAAAGTCATTTTAGTGATGCGGATAATTGTTCAGAAAATTCTTTTGATGAAAATTCTCATTCAGCTGATTCTGATTTGTATCTTCAAATATAATGAATTTTTCTAGTGATAATGTATTTTGAAAAATTTCTAAAATATATTAATATATACAGAGAATTATATACATAATTTATAGATTGATTTTTATACTAGTTCTTATCCTGCTCGAAAACCGATGATGCCAATAAAAAAAGGGTCAATTTTATACGTTGTCCATTTTTTTGATATAATTGCTGAATTTTCCCTTATATTGTTTTCTATAAACCTTTGTATGCTGGAAAAACAAATATGATTTAAAAAAATAATAAGTAATATGTTTTTACAAGAATAATATTTGTTGCAACAAGTAATTTGAGAAGAAAATGTATGTTCCAGCTCAATTACTTTTTTCAATGATAATATATTTTTAAATACTTCTAAAACATATTTATACATCAGGAAAAATATATGCAGAATATATTAACAAATTTTCAAACTAATACTTTTATTAGAAAATTTTATTTGAGTGTAAAGAAAATGATGTCACCTAAACCGCAACTTCTCAGTTAAGTCATAAATTTTGACCTCCCAAATTAAGGGAATACATTAATTGCCAAAGAAAACTGCTCTTGACCAACAATTTCCTTATTGACTGAATATCAACAAAAATAATATATTGTACAACGATTTTCAGCCTTGTATGTTCAGCGATTTTAGTTCAAGCGAAGCGCATAAGTTGATGAAAATTCGCTCGGAAATGAGATCCATAGCCATTAATCTTGCATTTGAAAGCTTACTCTCACATGATCATATGCAACTTCACTAAACAATCACCTGATCTTGTGTGAGTTATTAATGAGTAACATGTACGTAGGTTAAAGGCCCAAGGCTCTTTACCACTTGGTTGCGCAGTTCTAAGGGGATGGACGACGCGCATTTATATCATTAAAATCTAAATCAAGCCAGTTACCTATTATTAACAGCTCTCCTGAAAAGATTTAAATGTTCTAATTATGTAGAAAGTATCAATTACTTTATTTAAAAAAAGTATTTACTCTCTTCTATAATATTTCAATGTGTATATGAAATGATATATTCAAGCAAGAATAAATTATGAAAGTAAAGGGTGATGAAAATTCTCCATGGTGTTTGCTACATCCCTATTTATATCGCATCGGTTATTTTTATATAAATACTTCCTATTTTATCTTTCAGAATAAAAATTTGGCTACATTTTCGTATATAAAGAAATAGAAAAATTATGCAGTAAAAACAAAGAAATCGTTCTGATATGCAAGTTTTTAAATGCAGAAAATTCCCAGCTTTGTTGATCTCCAAGAATTATTTTTGTTTGATATTATAATTATTTGCCAGCCGTTTCACGGATGTTTTTGTCAAGAGATATATACAACACACATAGAGTTATATAGCATCACATTTTGGATAAAATATGAGAATATTACTTATTTTATAACTTTAAATGAGCAGTTCTTGT
>JAPMOR010046300.1:0-22161 GCA_026543865.1 Argiope aurantia | reverse complement strand
AAATTTGAACAAAGCAAAAACATTTGAAATTTGAACAAAGCAAAAACTATTTCCGTCTAAAAAGCAGCATATGATTAATTTCTTTAAAAAAAAAACATAGTAGGGAATATTCCAAATATTGCATAAAACACCCTAACCAATAATTTTCCGAAGTTTAAAAGATAACTTTATCCTCCAATATACCTGTTTCAAAAATTACACAAATGAAAAAAATTATTCAAAACACAGTATTTCTTTCATTACAATGCATTTTTCAAAAAAAAATCTACCTCCTTTTATAATTATGTTCAGAAAAATAACATAAAAAGCATATTGGCAGCTTATATTTTCTATGCTTCGCAGCCTTCTCAGGCAAAAAGAAAATAAGTTTCATAAAGAACATTCATTAGTTCAGATTGGAAGTCTCAATATTAGAAGCGGAACTGATTCTAAAAAATGTCGAACAAAATCAACGAAAGTTACTTCTATTTTTCTTTCCTTCGAACACGTAATCAGCTTTAACCTTTGGAAACCATTTTATTAAAAAAGAATGTATAAAAAATATGTCGAAGTTATTTTTCCCAATTTTAAAGCTGTTTTAAAGCAATTGTTTGTACATATTTCATTCAAATTGAAAATGTCTCTTTAAAAATGTGCAAATTGCATTCACATAATGAAATCTGCACATATATATTTGCATAAAAGTAAATAGATTTTGACATTACTAACTGATTATAAATATTATGTTGTTCTTTTCCAATTTTAACACAGTTCAAGCACAAAGAATCCGGACTTATTTCTTGTAGTCTATAACAGAAAAATTCACGAAAAATATGCAATTCAATTTTTAAATACATCCTCTTTAAAAACATATAACGGACCATCTACATATTATATTTGCATAATGTTCAACATTTCGCCCCGCAAATCCAAATTTTTCGAATAATTAAAAATTCTCAGATATATAAGGATAGATATATCTATTCAAAATCCCCAGATAAGTACATAAAAAAGAACTAGAGTCTGTTTCATATTATGCATAGTAGTAAGTGCATCGTTCTATTAATGTTTTATTTCATTAAAGTTTAAATTTAAGCCCTTAAAACAACTTCCCTTTAAGGAAGATCAATATATTTTAATTGTTTCACCATTTAGAAATGAGGGAGCACGATTAAATTAGAAGGAACGTGATTAATAAAAAAATTCTCCTTATCCTCCCCTGTTTCTTATTATACGTACAGAAGATGCATATGAAGCTAAAAGAGCATGTATTTTGTAATTTAAAGTACACTAATTTACAAAAATGGAACGTTAGTTTCAAATTCATTCTGCACGTGCATTTCTTATCTATTTACTGAAAAAAAAATCATGAAGCCTAAAATAGTAGTTAAAGAACATACCTCTCTCATTTTCACCACACTTACATTTATCATACGTAAAGAATTTTTCCAATAATGTGAAAGTAAACTGGTAGTTAATATTTTCCGTTGTAAAACAACTTCTAAACATTCATTCATTATCACATGCTGAGATATATAGTATTAAATTCAAAATATAATTAATGAGCATGCTTTAAGAAACGAGGGGGATATCTATGAAATTTCTATTGGTTTTTTGCTTGTTTTTTTTCTGTTTTATATCTTTTTTCATATTTGTAAATTCCAAAATCTTAAAAGAAGATTCAACATTATAGAGCAATCGTGGAAGATTTTTTCACCACAATTTCGATTTTATGTTTATTTTATTTTCCACCTTTTGTTTTTAATGATTTTTTACGATGGTTTTATTTAAAGTTCCTTTACTTTTTGGGGTTACAACTAAACGGATTTGAAAATTGGGAAAATTGCGTTTCACCCAACAGTTTTCAACAACGCATGCTAAACATATTTAAAAAGCGTAGGATAATTTTTTCCACGTTAAGAAACGGTGGAAAATCTGAAATTTTATTTTGTTCCTTTTTCTTTCTTAAATCTCTCTTTCACAGAAAAAAAAAATTCAAAACCTTTTTTAAAAATTTGTGTTTATATATTTCAAGATTACAGTTTCTATGTACTTTACATTATAATCAATGAAAAGATAAAAATTAAAATCACTATCGATTTAAAATAAAAACAAATGACATTGAAAAATTTCTGCGGTTAAAAAATATTTAACATACACACATAAGATATAATACACGACGAAAAACAGTACTAAAGCATATAGTACTATAAATTACGAATAAGTTGTACAATACTACCAAGTATTGTAATAATTATATTGAAAAGTGAAGTTAAAACTGATAACATCTGAGATTTTAATACTTCAATTTTTCGGTACCACTCATAAGATTTATGTTATAAAATAAACTTCGACGGTCAATTCATACGATAACAAATAAAATTAAGATTTTTATTCATGTATGAGAACTTTAATGAGATTTTTATACGCAAAAACTAATCGAATTAATCATAATTATTTTGAAATAAAAAAATTCATAATGTATTTTTTAATAAAAGAACTATGAAAAATCGGGTTGGGTTATCATCGAAGCTTTGCATTTTATAAAGCAATGCGGGCTTAAAACATTATTTATTATGACAAAGTTATTTTAAGAAATCCAAGATTCAAAGAAAGAGAAAAATATGTCCGCGACAATGTAAAAAATGAATTTGGATCTGAAAAAATCTTTAGACGGAAGAATTTTCAGAAGTTGATTTATAGAAAAAAACGGAATTCATAAGATCTGATTTTTCGAAAATGTCTGGAACGAACAAATCTTACGATAATAAATAAAAGAAAGATTCCATTTTATAGGAGAGCTTCCAAGAGAGGATTTTTTCTATAAAAGTTGATAAAAATACATTTTTTAAAAGAAAATATAGAGTAATTTTGTATTCCAAAAATATATTTTTATTAAAGAGGCTAGTTTTTTTTTTCATTTCTATTTTTATCTATACTTATAATAAAACTCAATGTGTGTGGGGGGGGGCACTCTACAGGTGATAGATCTACCGTTTGAACTACAGCTACCAAATTTGGCATGCGCATACCTTGGAAGTCACAAATGAACACTTCGGAGCCATTTTTTTAATTTTATTTTTAGAATTTTAATTAAAAGTAAAGCGAAATTTTGGCTTTTTCCTACTACAACTTCTGAAGAACAAAACAGCACAAAATTGATTTTCACATCATATTGAATATCAAAAATTATCTTTTCAATGATACTAATGTTTTAACAAACAAATTAAATTTCTATTTTTAATGAATTTTTTTAAAAAATGTTTTAATCCTATTGTGCAATACTTTATTTCACGCAAAATAAAAATAAAATCTAAGCTGATATATGATAATGACTTATGATAATTTCAGCATCACTATTCTATAAAAAAGGGTGATTGTAGACCACTTCATCGACCGTGTCAAAGAATCCAATCATCTTTCAGAATTTCTCAAGAGTGATTGACATAAATTATGAAAATGTTGATTATTCCAATATTTCAATATTGAAAATTTCATAAATCGGTTATATTTGATCATAGATGATACAAACGTTTATTTATTTAAAAGTTGGAGTGTCAAGAATATTTTGTAGAATATGATTCCTCAGAATCAATAAAATTTAGATTTCATAATTTTTTTGAAATATGTTTATAAACCAAAAAAATATTTGGCATCTTTTAAATTTTTGAAAACAAAATTAAAAACTAAATTTTACAATGAACCAGTGAAATTTTTGCTAATTAATTCTTTGAAATATTATAAATTATGTGCATTACAAAATAATTTTCATAGGACTTCATTGCCAAACGACTCCGCTCTCAGTTTTCAATTTTTTTAGAGTATGCTTGATTTCAGTAAAAATGTCTTTATATTAATTACAGTTTTGTCATTTCCACTTTAATTTAAAACCGAATTTTACGGGAGCTGATTGAAAATTAGAGAGAGCTGCGTAGTACAACGAATAGAGCGGCTTTAGACTTTCATAAGTGTATAATTGAATAAAATGACTATCAAAACTCGAAAAATATATTGCTGAAAATTTCTATTGTAATAACAAGTTACATAAAATATTAATTGAATATTTTAGCAAGAATTAATACTGGTGAACCGGTTGGTCGCCAAAGGCGTCTAGTTATTAATAAAGGAGAATGTTTTTGTGTGTTATCAATTTTTGAAAAAAGTCTGGATCTACCATGTTTAGCAAATATAGGTTGGAAGGTCGAAAGTTGCAGATATGGACAAATTTTTAAAATGTCAATTAATTAAAATTTTAACGTTTCCGAGATAACTCGGTATAATATTATTCAAAAAAAATTTAAGAATTGTATTGACCAGCTGTTTTTCTGGAAATGTCAGTTATATTTGTATTCAGATAAATTATTTTGATATGAGTTCGTGTCCATGATTCTGCCAAATTGTTTCACATAAAAATAGTAATATTTTAATTGCTTTGCCTGTTCTGAGTGTTATGCATATGATCTTTTCTAATGGCAATCAGTGTCATTACATCATAGTGCTATTAAACACGTAAATATACATTTCAATTTCTAAATTTCGCCATATTGTAAATTCCCTTTTTTATATACGTCTTAACTCCACAGATTAAACAGTAATCTTCTTCTTTAGCTTTCAATAATGGAAGTAATCACGTTATTAAATATTCAATGAATCAATGGGAATGGTTTGAAATTTTCAGACAACTACGCAATCTATTGTTGGAGATATAAAAAAAAATGTTTTAAAAAAATTAATAAAATTCAAAAAAATGCCTCGTGAATATTGAATTAATATCATTAAAAAATAATTTTTTTTAATTTGAAATAGTTTAATATTTATTTTTATATAGTTTAAAATTTATTTTTTCGGAAATTTTTACGGAAGAAGACCAAAATTCAACTTAATTTTTAATTAATTAACTTTTTAAATCGCTCAAAGCTACAATTTACTATCCTTCAAGGTATATACGTACCAAATTTGATAGTTTTTGACCAAATTATCTGGTTCGTAGAGCGCCAAGAAATGCATATATTCATCTTTATTAATAGTATAGATTATGATTACTATTGATACTTTATTAAATTCAAATTTTTAAAAAAGCCTATTTCAGTGTTTAAAAGAAATTGTTCTGAATGTTTTCAAGCTTGTTAATAATTAGCAATAATATACTTCGTTCTTGTAATAAACTTCAAACTTTAATGCAAAAAAGCCCAAAAACTAGCTACTAAAATTTCATAAACATTAATTTTTCAATCGTATCAATTTTTAAACCCATCCTATTTAACTGTTTAGCAACAACTTCGGGGCGTATTTAAATGCAATATTACATCTTAAAACCCTTTTCCGATTGAGGTTATTAATAACTGGCGGCATCTTGCGTATCTTTAAAAAAAGAAATTGTGTATTCAATGAATCTGGAGTCAAACTTTTTATAAGCGTGCCACACAGATATGAAATATTTCAAGCTGTCCGCTAACTACGAGATGCTTCTCAGCGCTAATTAATTATCCGATTAATGATATAGCGTGTTTAGTTTGCCATAATTAGCGACTTGAAAGAAATGATGAATATTGGTTGCATCAAGGAAACGGTTGAGAAAGCTTTATTCTGTTTACTGAAAATTAAATGTAAAGCGATATTGGAACCTGCTGTTCGTTCCCAGACAAAAACCAATCCGCAAAAAGTCGGTGAAAAATAGTTTTCTAAATTCGCATTAGTTAGGTTATCTATTTGGAATGTTTTTTCTGATGCGTTTCATTAAAAAGGATAATGTTGATGAAATATTCAAATTAATTTGTTGTTTATCTATAATAGTAGGGCAATATTTGTAATTTTGTGCAAAGATTTATTTTTTTTTTAATTTTTGTTTGTTGTGAATTTTAGAAAGCGAAAATTAAATATAATGCTCCATTTCTTTGTTCAGAGTTCGCAGTTTCCTTATTTTATCTTCTGACATGAATTATCCAAATGTTTATCGTTATATATTGTTACGAAATTTTCTTTACCGGGGTTCGTTTGGATAGTGGGAGTGATATGGTGTGTGGAACGCTCAATCAGCAGGCAGAAGTAGAATAAAAACAACGACGTTTATTTACATGAAGACACACAGGACAGCACAAAAGCGTCGACTATATACAGCACAGAAGACGATTATCTTCATCCGCGACGTGTAGCATACAACAGCACACACAGCAGCATACAACCAGAATCTACTACAGACAGTAGCGCACAGCTCAGTTCAGCACGAGCTTGACTCCGTCGCTGCTCACCGTCGTTTCCGCCTTCTCCGCTCCGTCTTCGGACTTGGATTACTGACTTCGCTGCTCTCGAACTCGGACTACTGGCTTTTCCGCTCCGTCTTCGGACTACTCCGTCGTCTCCCTTGGCAGCGGCGGTCGCTTCCTTTTATAGGTCTCAGGAGGCGGGGCTAGAAGCCTCTCAACCCATCAGGAACGTTCAAGGTGTATCTCGGTTCCTACTGGACGGATCGGGAAAATTCTCGAAGTTTCGGGTATTATCTATTTTGGCGCCAAAGTCGCCAAATTCGTCGCCAAGTCGCCAAATGGTCGCCAAGCTCTGGGACCTCCGACGCGCTAGTCCCATTCAGATGACTGTAAAACTTTCTTTCTATTGATGGAACAAACTATGCTGGGAAGCCGAATTGCAGGTTTGTAACAATATATTTTTTTATTTTTAAAATTTGGCATTTGACTTTAATTTACATTTTTAGTTGTAAAACATCATTTACTTTTTTTAAAAAAGGCTTAGTTCAAAATCTTGTCATCGTCTGCAAGCAATACCATATTATGTCACTAAGACTAGCTACAAACGATTTCACTTACATAGATATTTCTTCTTGTAATAAGAAAAGTTTCCCGGCTTTTAACAATATATGGCATCTGTAAGAATAGCTTAATCCACTAGGACATTTTTCCAATTGATCCGTCTGAACGTAACGTTAAAGTAACTGTTAACCAACCAGCATTATTATATCCCCAGTAGAATCATGTATATAGATATACAAACCCATGAAAGTGAATAATAGAGGAACCATAGAACAAGATGAAATCTTAGAACAAGAATTATTCTCAAGCTAAACATCATTAATCTCGCAATCAACGAATGGTTGGAAAATACTCAAATATTCAATGCCATACAAGATTTTAAAAATATAATGATTTTTAGGACAAATTTGCATGGCATTAGAAAAAGACTCGATTAATATATAAGAAAAATTCTCCAAAAATATGGAGTTTAGTTTTCTTCCAATTTTATAACTCATCTATTAATTATTATTAAATCATACAAAAGTTTGATTGAAAAATATATGATTTTTTTTAATATTTTGGAATTATGTTCATTTAGAATCGGGTTTTTAAACGTTACAAAAGCATCTATGAATTTTTAATAAATAATCCTTGATGTGTCATATTCTTTTATTACATTTTCACACAAATAATCACACTTTGTAATATATAATCACGCAGATTGTTCCAAGTTTGTGAATAATCTCTGTAACAAAGAAAATGAACTTAAATTAAATGCGTTCACTATGCCAAATGAAAACTTAATGAAAACCTCCTTTATTTAATCTTGCTCACTTTTCAAACGCATGAACACAAATTTAACGAACTTTTGATTAATATTTGTTCTAAAGTAATAAAGTGATTTTTGATCAAGATTTGACTGTTTCCACAAACACAAGCACAAAATCAAACATAAACTCACAAGTTCAGAAAACAGTAATTAAAATTTCAAAACCTGAATTATTTATCTACAACATCTTTCTTTTCAAAGCGATCCGAAACAATAAAACAAGAATTTCTAGGAGCGATTTTTAAACGTTAAATTGCATCTTAAAACGCATTTCCTATTGAGGTTATTAATAACTGGCGGCATAGTCTCGCTCGAATAGAAACTTTGTTTCGAATTAAATAATCCGCAGCTTTAAAGAAATAAATCGCACATTAAGCAAACTCCGAGTCGATGCTTTTTTTAAAATATGCCACGAGGATTTTAAATATTTCAGGCTGTCTATGAAGCCTTTTCCAAATATTTAGTTACCCGATTAATCACAAAATGTGTTTAGTTATCCGTAATTATCGATTTGAAAGAGACGATACATATTAAGTGTCTTAAGGCAACGACCAGAAGGGATTTTTGCCTATTTTCTGCTATTGTTTAATAAAATTTAAAGATCTGTCTACTAGGCTAGATTTTCTTTCGCAAACAAAAAAAAAGTAGAAAATATTGGGAAAAAAAGTTTTCTAAATTTATTCTTCTGATAAGTTTACTATTTCGAATCATTTTTCTAGAGTTTTGCATTTAAAGAGATTTTGTTTTGGGGGTTCTTCAATTATTTAACAATTTTAAATAAGTATCTAACGTTTCGTGCGAATTTGACTTTATTTTCTCGTATGCGCAGTATAAACCTTTTACACCAAATTTGCTGATTTCTGTCAAATTTTGCGTAAAATACGTTCGGAGGAAGTCCATTTGTCCTTCTGTTCGAAAAAAGTTATAAAAGGACACGATTTCGTCCATTCAGGTCCCACGGGCACTTGCACAATGCCTTTGGAGTCGCATTTGACAACTATATCCGACAAAATTTCTTCCATTAAGATATAAAATCTCCCTTCAAACTGACTGAAACAAGCCAATCCAGCATGTAACGTCACGCTATTTCCTAGCTACTCGATCTGCGAAGTATCCTTGTTAAGGGAGTCACTTTTTTACATTTTATTTTGTTTGTTACGCAAATTACATGTTTTGCCAGGTGCTTTTTAGATGAGATTTGATTGTAATACTATTTAAACTCCAGGGGAAAATGTGTTCATAAAAAAAGTGATAATTCTTATTTTTTTTTCAATAATTAAATGCAAACACGAATATAAGTAATGCAACAAGCTTAAAAAAGCAATTTCACAGAAAATATTATAAATTAATTTTTTCTATTTTTCGAGTAATTTATTAAATAAACAAATTCTAATAATTTACTAATCGATTCGAGTAATTAAATAAATTTGCTTCCACTTCTCATGAAAAAACTTTTCAAATAACGCTAATAAATTCAAACGTTTTGAGAAAGCTTTACGTGCGCAAATTTCAAGAAAGGTACAAAGGCTACAAGACAAAATGCTATATAGTCAGTTTTACACAAATATTGACTTCCATTAGTTACATTAACAGCAATTGTAATCATCATATATCATATTTATTTCTGCTTAATTACCATAATACTGAACAGAGAATTTGAAACAAATCTTATTAGGTTGTACAAGAGTAATTTAGCCCATTCTTTAGGCATTATCATTAAATAATCATTAATTACAGAGAATCATCTAGAGGTTCCATCAGTTTTTTTTAAATAATTCATTGATATCAGCTTAATGCTTGTTTGTTTAAATTTTGCTCGATAATTTTGATAGATGAAATATTATAATTACTATTTTGTAGAAAGGAGATTAAGATTTTTAAAAATTATCACCCTTACGCCTAATTAATTCTAAAAATAAAACTAATGAAATTAAGAACATCAATGGTCAATGGTTATCACAACAGCGTTTATCAGTTTTGCCAAAGCATTTTTTGATCCAAATATGTTAAGAAAGCTAACAAAATATGCTCTAAATAGCACATTAAATAGTTGTATGTGCTTACAAGAAGCCAAGCGTCACTGCTGATAATAGTTTTTGTCTCAAACGCTATGTATAACTGTTGACATAAGATATTTTGATATAAAAGGGCAATAAATTATCGTAAAATAACCAAATATAAAGATGTATACAAATTGGTGAAGTGTTATTAAGAGATTATTAAATAATTTTAAAGAAAAGTCATTGGACTATAGTTGAACGCGTTACTTAATTTTTATTACATGCAATATATATCAATTGTTACTTATAATTTTATTACCTACATTTTCAATATAAATGAAAATACATTGCGGAAAGTAATTACTATAGAGATAAAATTTATGAAGCTGTTAAAATAAGTTTTGGTAGATTTGTGTGGCTTGGAATAGAGAATAAAATGTTCATATACTCTTATAAAGTAAAATATAATCTTATAAAGTAAAATTTTCACTAGAATTTCGATACAAGAAAGATTTATGCCCGACTTTTTTAATGTTCAGTTACTCTAATTAGAATACTGTAACATGTAAATAATAATGTTATATTTACTGCTTGTGTAACAATAGTTTTCAAATTGTAAAAAAGATTGCCTCAGCTATTATATATATTAATACGAGTTTTAATTTCATTTATAGAAACTTTAATTTCCTAATTATCATAATCTTGTCAAAAAAATATGATTTAAAACGACAACTTCAAGTATCTATGTGCTCTTGCCTAAGATTTGTAGACACATGCAACGAATTCAAATGCCAAATTCACCCTATTTCATACATGGTTATATACTTTTAAAAAGGTTTATTTTGATAAATTATTAGGAGCTAAGTTATTTATTTAAATTTTCAATCAAATATGTTTTTATTCCATTCAAAATTAATTCAATATAAAAGGTTTTTCAATATGCACTCTTTTTAGAATATTGAGAGTTGATTTATTTTTAACTACCCACTTTAATTTATAAATTATTTTTTATAAACATTGCAAAATCTTGAAATTACTTTTTTTTCGATTTATTAAAAAGGTGCTACTACTCGTTTAGAATATAAATTTATTTAAATTAAATAATTCCCTAGTAGTTAAACTTTTAAAATGCTAAAATAATTAGTTATAACCGCTTTTTAATTTATAACTTATTTTTTATAAACCTTGCAAAACGTTGAAATTATTTTTTTTCTCTGATTCTTTAACAGACGGCATCAATAGTATAAAATCTAAATTTGTTTAAATTAAATAATTAAATAGTTAAACTTTTAAAATAATTAGCACAGAAAGCTTCAAGACTCCATAATATGAACTAATGAGCGAAAACATTTACAAATTTCCATAACTGCAAACATGAAGAAAAAAAAATCAGCTTAAAAATGTTTAATAGAAAGTGTGAAATAAAAAGCGTTTTAAAATATTCAAAATAACTATGAATATTAAATTGCCCAGGCTTTATACTATTTACGGTATTGTGTTCTGCTTCCAGTGCTCTGTTCTCATATTTAATGCTTATCTTCTTTGGTTAGTTCCAAATTAGACACGCTTCCTTTTTTTCTTTTTCTTATCAAACTACGAACTGATATTTACTTTGAAAAAGAATGAAACTCACAAATACTACGCCAAGCTCCAAATATAATAAAATTTTATTTCATAAATTATTCGTATCTGTAGGATTACTAAACTTATTTATAATACTATAAACAAAAAAAAATTCTTTCAAAGTCGCATCTTTCCATCATGGAATCTTTTATCCGACAGGGAGGAATACAAAATGCCGGACACACAAAACATTATTTAAAAGCTTTTGTCCAGCAATAGTCAGCAAAAGGGGTTTCCAACGAATTTGCCATGTAAGGCTTCGAAGACAGATCGATGTGAAAAATTCCACATAAAAAATTGCTCTTAAACGAAGCGGAAAAAGAGTTTTTTGTACAAAAACATGTCTGGCACTGACCATGATAAATTTTAGCCACTTCATTGTCGGATTACTTAACCCCTTTTCAGCAAGTGATATATGTGAGGATTGTGACAAAATACCTAATCAGCAGTAAAAATATATATAAATCAGCGTTACGCAAAAAGTCACGTTTGCGACTTTTCGCATATACAATGAATTCTTTGATATATTATCTCAGGTGCAAGCACTCTTGCTGAATATTTTATTTTTTATATTACATTTAACTATTATCTCTCTTCTGTTTCTAACTAATAAAATTCGCTTCGTAAATGAATATATTATAAATAAACTGATTATCAAATTATCAAATAATAAAGATGAATGATGATAATAAAGATGATGATTATCAAATAATATGATGATAATAAAGAATAATAAAGATGATGATTATCAAATAATAAAGATGAATGTGTGTGTGTCTTTGAGCTTTCCGAGATAGAAAGAGATATTGTTTGTCTGTGTGTTGATGCTGTAAAGCCAAATCGTTTGATTTAGAATTTCCAAATTTGGTACATATATACTTTGGGATATTGAGAGTGAGAATTTCGGAACCACTTTTCCGATATTTTAATCAAAATTTGAATTAAAAATTAAGCGAAATTTTGACAAATAATCTCCAAAAATATTACAACACAAAAATAATTTTTGAGTCATCATAAAAATTGAAATAATTAACCTCTGTAGCACCCCTTTTTCCCCTTGAGCAGAGATCACCCCCTTGTGGTATTTTACAGAAGACAAGCAGTTGAACGGCAGACATGCATCCTGAGGTCGACTTTTTCCCTATGCGCAACCCTTGCGCTAATGCCGAATGCTTTCGGCTGGAAACAGTGGAATCCCTCCACCATACTGTTTACTTTTACCTAATTTTCTATGCTTGTCTGTAATAATAAGTGTTTGTAAATTTTGTAGTGTAGCTGGTTTGTGAAAAATTAAAATAGTGTATTTAAAACCGAACAGTTGCTTAGAAAATCACAACACACCCACTATACCTTTCAATTTTGTTTGCTTTTCTAATTTTAATTAATTTTTTTAAAGAAAATTTTAAACGCATTTTATAATAAGGTATTTTAATGTTGAAATGAACTTCAAATTGTTTTCGTTGTTAGTATTATTATTTCAATTTGCCATTTTCCCCATTGTTCATCAAGATACGAAGATTCTGCTTAGAATTCAGTGTAAGGCATGGTTTAATAAATTTTTGTATACTTATAATTGAGATTTAATTTCATTACCCTGCCACGCTGAAAATGTTTAAAACGTCCCAATTTTTATACACTTCTTATGGTTGTTGCGATATAATCGAATGTATAAAAAAAAGAAAATCAAGAAATATATAGGAAAATGAACGGAACGGCGTAGAACTCTTAATTGTACAACTCTGAAATCGGCGTACAACTCTGGTATTGTTATATAGCCATATAACAACAACAATAAGCCAATATATCATCAGATTAAAAAAGGCTTTGCTGAAGAATTCATTAAAATTATTTTCTGTTTCATATCCTTTAAGTATGCACTATGAACTTTTATATGTATTCCTATTGCACCCCCTAAAAACTTTTAGAATTTTGAAATCGAGTTTTCACTTTCGTCCTAACAATCCGTACTAAATACATACAAATCATCTTCCAAAGGATTTTCTTTCTTAAAATCATTCTGTCTTCGTTCTATTTTATTCTATTCAATTATTTCTTATTTTTCGAATTTCTTAAAATATATCACCTGGCATGTTATTGAAACATTAGACATATTTATTTTTCTCTTATACGAAATACGCATAGAGAAAATATTGAAATCCTCCAAAAGTTAGAGCAAAAAAAATATGAAGTTTTTAAGTAATCTCCAAGGTTCAGACCACTCTTTGACATGATGATAATTCGTCTGTTTATGAATACAATAACTCAAACGCTTTTAGCTATAAGGATGAAATTTTATATAAGGAAATTTCTATCAATATTCATTTCTATGAAACTTTGAACGAAATTCTTTGAGGAAATTTATCTCTCTAGCTTTCCGAATACAGAAGAACATGACAATCAGAATACGTAAAGAATTAGATTCCATGAATTTGAAAAACCAAATTTCTGAAAAATGGCTGCTTGTCTATTTGTGAATATGGTAACTGAAACTCTTTGAGCTACAAGGGTAAAGTTTGGTACATGAACTTTGCAACAAATTTGTACATTTCGTTCAAATTTTGAACGAAATTTATTTCAAGAGATTTGTCTGTCCAGTGCAAGAGAAAACGATAATTTATAGATATGAAGATCTAAATAGATAACATTTGGTACGCAGCTATGAAATTTGGAACCAAATTCCTCATAGGGTTGCCTCATCTTCCGATTTGTACTACCGTTTGCATGTAACAGCAATAAATTAAAAACTCAATTTACTTAAACTGGTGAACTTTGGAAAGTGATCATGTAAAAAGGAAAAGTGACGATTGTAATTATACGTCAAATTTCAGTTTCAATTTATTAGAATAAAAGGCATTCAAAACACATATTCAATTTTCTGCTAATTGTGTCTTAACCATACATCAGTGCTTAATTACTTAAAGAAAAAGAAAAGGTTGGCATTCCATAATTATTGAATGTTTTTTTAATTCACAATCGCAAATACTTAGTACATTCTGTATGGGTTATAAGTATACATGGAGAAGGGGAAATTATTTTATGCTTCTTAGTTCATTTTGAAAACATGTCATAAAAAAATTATTTAAATAATTGTTTATTTGAAGCTAGTATTGATAAATATAATTTAGTTAAAACTAATATTTTCATTTCTAAAAAAAAACATGAAAATGGTATTTTTAAAAATAATAATAAAATAGATATTCATAAAAAAAATACTGTTCAACATAATTTTCTTTTCTTCAAACATTAAGGCATTTTATTAAATGTCACATAGAAGAGAACTTCGATTTTCAATACGAGTTGAAATGTTGATAAAGTATTCCACATAATCTTCCTCTAGAATTCCTAGCTTCCATTCCAAACGATTAGAAAGCAGTAAAGGCATTGGGAATTCGTTTGCATGCATTTCAAAAATAAACTCGATAACAAATCGCAGAACCTTTACAGAAACTCGCAGTAGGGGAAAAACTTTTCAGCGGCAATTCATATTTTATTCATTTTTAAATACTTGTCGATCTTTTAGTGGAATTTTTAACTCTCGGGAATTCCAGGCGTTCGCCTTCGGATCGAAAATCAAAGTTTGGAATCGGCGATTTATTGACGTTCAAAAAGTTTAGGAGAGATGCGTGCTGTTAGAATGAAAAAAAGTGTTTTCATCGATAATCAAAATCGTCTTTGTAGCGCTTGATATTGAATCTTGTTTGGGGAAATTTATGCAGATTTTTCTTTCCTTTTTTTTCTGTAATATTTTATCATGAAAGGGGATACTTCTAAGGTAGCAAAGAGCCACGTTAGAGACGGAAACACTTATTTTATTTGCTGCTCCCTGATTTCTTTTTTTTTAACCTCTAACCCTCTACACTTACACCACAAAAATTTTAAAAATAAATAATAATTTCAAACTAAAACTAATACCTGAATTATTTTCTAATATTCCTATCAAAATTGAAAGCATTTCATATATAGAAATAGCAAGTTCTCCACCCGAAAAGTTTTCCGAACCGCTCTGAAGCATACAAATAAATCTGAATGATCGGACCACAACGACAGCATTGGCGAGAACTAAACTGAGTCCTAATGAACATCACTGGCCGTGGTACAACTTATCCTTTTTGGTGATATGTCCATCATTCGATAAGTGGTACTCGATAACACTTCATTTCCATACCCACTCAGGTAGCGGGAACTAAAGCTTCTCATCCTGAAGTCTAAGATGCTAACCCCAGTTGAAAGATCCGACCCACCCTAAGTTTGGTTTGGTTTGGTTTAGTTATATTAACGTCCCGTTTTAAAGCAACACTAGGGCTATTTTGGGACGGACCTCGTAATTTTGAACCGCGGTCTGATGACGAGGACGACACCCGAGCTGGCACCACCTTCTCCACACCATACTACACCAGCGGGAGGACGTTTGGTCATGACGGAAGTAACGTGCAACAGGCTCCCTTACACGACGGTTCTTCGGTGGAATCGGGTCACGAACCCGAAACCCTCCCGTTCCGAAGCCGAGACCTTACCACCAGGCCACCACGGCCCAACCCACCCTAAGGCATATGGAAAAACTGAATGACCGGACCGGCGCGACTGCACTGGCGGGAACTATGGTTGAATCTTAAGGGCCATCTACGGCCAAGAAACAAACCTTCCCATGGGAAGTACATTCATCATGGATGGGGGTACCCACCTTTTCTGTACTTACAATGGAAGCAAGAACCAACCACCATACCGGAAGCTTCTTATCCTTATGTGTGAGGTGCCCCTCATTGGAATTTCATATAGTAAATAAATTTTCCCACAACTGAAATATTTACTATAAAAAAATTTAAGAAGCGCTTAACATTTCCTTATCAGAAATTAAATTTGCAAAACTTTTTCCTTTCTGGTATACGTAGTATAGAGAAAGTATTATAATCATCAAAAAATTAGATTTTGACGAATCAACACGATTTAGACCACCATAAGTCAGAGAAACACATTTTTGGAAAATGTCTGGGACAAAGGCAATTCGAAAAGGCTTTGAGCTAGAGAGTTAAAAATTGATATTCGTTCTTTACACCAAATTTTTAGATTTCTATCAATTTGTTTGTAAAATTTAGATAAAATCTAATCTATCCAGATAAAATTCAATCTAAATCAAATCTAATTCAGATAAAATCTCGTCTATCCAGCTGTTCGAATATAAGTTAACACAATAACTGCATAACGAAGTGAGCAAGATAGGTAGGATTCGGTACTCACATTTAACATCTATACTGTAGACACCTGTAAAAGTTTGAGTCAAATTTTACGAGTGGTTGACCGTTTGGCGGTCTGTACTTTCAGAAACATAGAAACGCAATGAGTTAAATATATTAAATTTGATATGAAATTTTGGTGACTACAAGTATAGCTTTTTAACAAATATTTTGTTTCAATCGATTGGCAATAATACATTTCGATTTGCGGATGTTATTAACCATTCGTCAAAGTTTAATAACCAAGTGATTTCGCCAATTGGCGACTTCTATATTCAGAAAAATGCTAAATTCTTCAAAGGTTAATATTTCGTACCGAATGTACGCCAATGACATGAAACTCATTCTCTGGTATATAACATTTATGAAAGAGAATGCTAGAAAGCACAAGGGGATACCAGTTCCTTTGGTAAGAATTTGTTTTAAACGGTATATTGATCAAAACATGCTTTTATATTTAAGGGTAAAAAGCAAACAATATATTCCCTATCTCAACAAAAACAATCTGGATAATATGTTTTGAAAATGTTTCAATTAAATAAAACCAGGTGTTTTTCTGGTTTTCACAGATACGGTGTGAGGGCTTTAAAAATGTGGCATCATAGAGCAATTAAGTAGAACTTCTCATCTTAATTATCAGATTAATCACACTACGGATAATTTCTTCGCCATTAGAGACATCTGAAAAGATTCAGATATTGGCCAGATTAAGGAAAGCCTTTTTTTTTTCTTTCATTAATTTAGCTTTGGCGTTAATTTTAACGAGGTGATTTTTCTGCACCTGCACTTCATTACCAGACAAAATAAATCGAAAAAAAAAGAGCTCTAGACGCTTACGTTTGACTGTTTGCTGTAATTGTAATTGCGGATGCGGAGAAGTTGGAATGACTTTTCTGGAATTTTCCGCTTAATGAAATTAAGTGTTGGGAGTACATTAAAGTCGATAGGATTTTGAGACCTAAATTAACGATGTTTTGCTTTATTTTGTTACCAAACAAGCAACAAAACTTTCTTAATGATAGTGAAATTTACAGACTTAAGAAACAAAAGGAAAAGAGGGTGTTTTTGTAACTAATATATTAAATTTATGTATGCATTGCGATGAAAATCTATTTTTTTCTGTTCTTGTAAGTCAAGCAAGGTATACCAGCGACTGTGGTCTCTTCAAAACGTTCTCGCGTATTCTCCAATAAAGACAAATTTATTTTATATACATTTTTTCGCAACTAATTGAAACCAAACATTGACATGGAACTATAATTACAGTAAAAAAATCACATACTAAATTTATACATTTAGATCAATTCGTTGTTGAGTTACCGCGATATTAAATCTACATACCGCATTTTATCCAACTGGCATTTTCGATTTGTAGTTATCGTGTTAATTTATATTCGAACAGCCGGACAGACAGACATCCTCCGAATAGAGTTTGCACAAAATCTGACAGAAATCTATAAATTCGGTGAAAATACCATATACCATTCGTTTACGCAAAGCTGTTTTGAGTTATCTTTGTCAGAGACTATTTTTTTCACAAAAGAAATGATGAACGCTTCGATATCAATGAAATGCACTTTGGAATTAAATATATCAAATGTTTCGATTGACATACAAAAAATAAAAAGATTATTAAATGACAAGACAGAAGCTAAGAATTCTTTAGCATCCATTTTCTCAAATTTCAAATTCCATTTTCTCAAATTTCAAAAAAAAGGAAATTATTTAACATATATAATTTCAACTAAATTAAAAACTAAAGTTTCGTCATCTATAACTGAACCATAATTAATTTTTTTAAATTTATTTTAACTTTTAAAATAAATTTAAAAAGAAGCAAAAATAAAAATCCCCTCAGTGCATGATTATTGTTCTAAATTATAGGAACGCTGCAAAATGAATAATATCGATACATTTTTAAAACCTTATTCACTAATGGAGTAAATGTTTTGGTTGTTTGAAATCTTTTTAGATACTCCATGACGTAAAAGTATGAAATCGAAGCAGCTTCGACTGCATAAAACGATTATTAAAGATGAGCACTTGTGCGTTTAAGACTGAAAATGACTTTTCTTTGTGAATCATCTACAACGATCTTCCCTAAACTTCCTCGCTTTTAGTTGTATTAACGTCCCGTTTGAAGCAACACTTGGGCTATTTTGGGACGGACCTCGTAATTTTGAACCGCGGTCAGATGACGAGAACGACACCTGAGCTGGCACCCCCCTCTCCACACCACACCACACCACACCAGCGGGAGGACGTTTGGTCAGGACGGATTTAACGTGCAACTGACCCCCTTACACGACGGTTCTTCGGTGGAATCGGGTCTCGAACCTGAAACCCACCGGTTCCGAAGCCGAGACCTTACCACCAGGCCACCGCGGCCCTCTAAACTTCCTCGCATACTCTCTAATAACCTTGTCATGCCATAGAATGCCTTTCAAACAATTGGCGTACAATAATTATGAAATATTAACTTTTGGAGTGCATTTAGTAATTTTACTGAATCCTTTGTGTCATCCTTGGCGAGTGTTTTGGCGATAATCCCTAGAATACATTAATAGTATCCAAAAATCGTATTTCTTTTAGACACGCTTTTCTCAACTTATTAAAACAATGATTTGACATAAAGCTTCTCTTGTAATCACAAAATCATTTACCAAATTTAGAATATTTAAGTCATTACATCTTTGAGTCATCGCGTTTACATGTTTCTGAAATTACAAACATACAGACAATAAACCTTGAGTTGGGTTTGGTTCAAAATTTGATATATATTGTTACAAACCTGCAATTCGGCTTCCCAGCATAGTTTGTTCCATCAACAGAAAGAAAGTTTTACAGTCATCTCTATGGGACAGAGTCTGGGCGTCGTGTCGGGGGTCCCAGAGCTTGGCGACAAACTTGGCGACCATTTGGCGACTTGGCGACGAATTTGGCGCCAAAATAGATAATACCCGAAACTTCGAGAATTTTCCCGATCCGTCCAGTAGGAACCGAGAAACGCCTCGAACGATCATGATTGGTTGAGAGGCTTCTAGCCCCGCCTCCTGAGACCTATAAAAGGGGCTGTGGCTGCCAGAGAGTCAAGTCCGAGCGGAGTACGACGATGAAGCCAGTAGTCGAGACGACGGAGTAGGAGCGGAGAAGGCGGAAACTACGGTGAGCAGCGACGGAGTCAAGCTCGTGCTGAACTGAGCTGTGCGCTACTGTCTGCAGTAGATTCTGGTTGTATGCTGCTGTTGTATGCTACACGTCTCGGGTGAAGATAATCGTCTTCTGTGCTGTATATAGTTGTCGCTTTTGTGCTGTCCTGTGTGTCTTCGTGTAAATAAACGTCGTTGTTTTTATTCTACTTCTGCCTGCTAATTGAGCGTTCTACACACCATATCACTTCCACTATCCAAACGAACCCCGGTAAAGAAAATTTCGTAACAATATGATTACAGATACACTATGGATGTTAAATCTGCGAAACGTATCTTATTTGTCTAGATCTCTTCGTTTTGTAATTATCATAATTTCTATTCAAGACAGACAGACTTATTTTAAGCGGATTGGGCTCGAAATTTCGTAGAAATTTACAAATTTGATGTAAAAACCGTATATCAAATTTCAAACGTCTGATCAAAGTGTTTTTGAGTCATCTTTGTCACAAACAAACAGCTGGACAGACATTTTCCAAAAATGTGTTTTTCGAACTCTGGAAAGTCTAAAACTTGTAGATTTGTCAAACTCGAGAGTTCGCATTCTTTTGACGATTACTATACTTTCTCAATATTACGTATAAGAGAAAATAAAAGGGCAATTCGAGCGCTTCCAACCGGAATATAGTATAGAAATGCTAGCGTGCTTAAAAATGTGGTTTATAGTATTGTCTGAATTTTTAAAATGTTACTCAATTATCTTTTTTAATCAGTTGTGCATAATCAGGATTTTATATCTAAATGAGGAAAAATGAGAGATATTTCTAAACAAAGGGAAACAAAACAACACAAACCCTTTTAAAAATTTATATTTGGGAAAAAATAGCTATTTTTTTTAATTTAAGGGTTAATCTATGAAATTTCACTCCACAATGTGATTTGTAGGCCCCAATGAGACTGTGAAATACTTTCCTATATAAAGATCAGAGGATCAACAGTGGAAACCCAATTCATAAGTTTTAACTTGTTATTAAGTCTTTGTGCACAATTAAAGAGAAATAGAATTTTCAATTCTATCCGTCTGGAAATCTACTGCGGATACCTTTACAATATTGTATGCAATTAAAATATTATTACCATATCCCCTTAAAACACTGGATCATAACTGCAACTGAATCTCCAGTTTCTCCATAAAAAAAAATGGAGAGACTGATTATCGACTTGATATTGTGATGAAAGCTTATAAGCCAGTTAACAGCTACGCTACCCGAGCAATTGCTTTTGTATCGTGGTCATGTTACCACAAGGAACCACAAGGTTCCAGGTTCTATCCTCGCTCATTCCAAAACCGCCACAATATCTATCCAATAGCTGATGCTGCCCGCATCAAAATGTATTGACACAAGTATGTAGTTATTTTACAAAAGTTGATTTTATAATTCCATAATTATTTTTCGATATCCTTTCATTGGTTTAAAACATTCAGATCAATTCTTGTTCTAATGAGCTCAAACTATTCATTTCAGTTTCACATAAACTTGAATTATTTATCTCGAAAATTCTAATCTGTCTTGTTAAGCACGGTTAGCAAATATAGAGAAAACAGATTACTTGCATTTTTGCCAAAACTTCCTAAAAGGTAATTTTTAAAAGCCAGATTGCATCAGAAAGCGCTTTTCCGATTAAGGTTATTAATAACCGACGGTTTTCCCTCGCTAGAAATCGGAAGTTGTATCCGAATTAAATTCTCCGATGTTTTGAGGAGATAAATTGCGGGCATTCAATAGAGAAATAGTCAACGTTTTTTTTTAAAATATTTACGAGGATTTAAAATACTTGACGTCGCACCCATGATCCTCATCGCTAATTAATTTCCCGATTAATCACACTGTATATTTTGTTCCCCGTAATTAGAGGCTTGAAAGTAGCGTTGTATATTGGCTAGATTAAGGAAACCACTGTAAGTTTTTCTGCCTGTTTCTCTGTGCCTTTAATTAAATTTAACGAGTTGTAGATTCTCTCTCGCCATTTTTACCAGACAAAACAAGTCGAAAAGAAAAAAGAATAGCAGAATGAAGTTTACTCGAAGCTATTTAGTTGTAATGGTAATAGTGGAGATACTGAAACTGTTTTGTTTTTAACGCGATTAGGTGTTAATAGCAGATTAAGTCAGAGGATTATTTAAACTTTAAATAAAGAATGTTATTTACATTTTTTTTTCCTACTTTAAGATGTAAACAAGCTTAAGTAGAAGGGTAAAAATTGTGAAATAAGCGCTTGTAAAAAAGTTGTTTCTGTTAAATTAGAGGAACTATTGAACAGCTCAATTAAAGCAGTTCTACAAAAGGGCAAAAAATGTATCCCCCAAAAAAATTCGTTAAACTTTTTTAATAAATTGTAATTATGAACTGATGTTTCCTTGAATAAAGATATGTTGCTATGGATAGATCAGATTTCTTATTAAAGGTTAAATTCTTCGATAAAATAATTTTAAATTTAAAAACTTTCAATCAATTTGGTATCTGGTAAGAAAAATTGTAATTTTATATATGAATAATGTGTGTGTGTGTGTGTGTGTGTGTGTGTGTGTGTGTGTGTGTGTGT
>JAPMOR010046291.1:17584-47623 GCA_026543865.1 Argiope aurantia | reverse complement strand
CTAGATTTTTAGTAATTTTTGTGTCGAGATAAAGCTAATGATTACTTTTACCAAATGAGAACTTCGAAAGAGAATAGAATATCATTTTTATTTTGAAATATTAAAAAAAAATCTTGAGTTTACAAAGGAAATAAATGAATGGAAATTTAAGTCACCAATATTCAATCGTACGTGAAATATCTCTGTTTTTGTATCATTAAATTTCTCTTTTGCATTTAATAACTCTGAAATTTGTCTTTTATTCTTTAAATTCAATGGTTAGCTGTTAGTTTGCTATCAAATAAGTGCATTCAAAATACTTTTAAATTCTTTTCTTGTGTTTTATTTCAGATGTGTAAGCAGGTGCTAAAATAAAGCACGACAAACATTTAGAAACTGAGAATTTCTTAAAATGCAATATACACAGCATTTCAGCTTCTAATGGTAACATTAATTTTGGTTGATATGCAAATTTTAAAGCTATCTTATAATTTGTACTGAAATTTATCCTAGAAAATTTATTCTTTTAAAAATATAAACAAAAAAACTGTCAGTATCTATTGTTAATATGAAATAATGAGCATCTAGTGAAATTTTGAAAAATAACGATATTATTCACTTGGAATGTTTTGTTATAGTATTAGTTGCTTGCATATATTTTAATCAACGACATATATTGGTAAACATGTGAAGTATCTATATAAACAATATTGGTTTTGAGTCTTACCAATTTACTATTACTTTATTGTTATCATTCTGAAAGTTTTTCATTTAGTGTTATTGAGTTATTTAGTGTATAAAGATCCCAATCATGGAACACTCTAAATTATATTTTCAACATTCATTGCTTGTTTGTATTGAAGAAATCTGCTACCGAAACCCATCAGACACTTTTAGAAACTAATCGTGATGTTACTCCGTCATATAACAATTGTCGGGTTTTGTTTCAACAATTGAAGAGTGGCGATTTCTATGTCAATGAGTTTGAGTTTGATTTAGTTTACTGGCGCTAAAACCATTTTTGATTATATGACAAAGAACGGCTGTCAATGACAAAACGGTTGTCGATGTCAATGACAAAGAACGGCTTGGAGTACCAAAAAAATTCGAAGACAATCACTCGCAAGACTTTTTGTTCGAAATTGGGAAAAGGTGTAGAAAATGATGGAAAATATTTTGATTGATATTAATTGTACCAATTATTTTCGATAAATGCCTTTTAAAAGTAAGAAGAACTATCAAAATATATGCAAGGACCTAATAATACAAAGCAATCGTTATATATTATAGTATTTACTATTAATCGAGAAATCTAGTTTATTATTAACCCTATACATATAGTTTGAGCTGCTTCAACAATCAGATACTTATCATATAACGGAGAGGAATGCACTTTCGTTGCTGAAAAAATTAAATAATGAACTGTTAAAATTTGATATGACAATTAAGTAAGTAGTTTGAGTTGAGTGGGCGCTGGAGGTGTGTTCTCATATTGGATATTTATTTCACATCCAGTTGGTAAATCTCCATATCACTTTGTGCAGCACAGGACCTTTTATTGCCGCAGTTGCATGAACTTTATGCTTAGAATGTCTCATTGGGCCTCTCGTCTTATCGATAATAAATACTTGTTCTAACTTTTGTATTCGTTGCCCTGGCTTTTGGATGGTTATTAGTTATCAGCATTATTATTATCATTGACGCTACAGCATGATATCTACTCAATTTCAGCCCTAGACATCGCAATCTTGCGATTGACTCCTGCACTGATTTGTTCGATCTTGGGGTTGCATTCAATACTTGTGCATCACAAACATCTTACACCATCGTTCACTGAGCTGGAAAACTGATTGCATAAATTACAGTAAATACCGGAGGCTCTAAGATTTCCTGGATATCCTAAAAACATTCAGAATTCCATGCTTCCAAGACGTGAGACTTGCAATGAACACTAATGACATTTCTTAATGTATTTATTATTATAAAATGCATAACTACTTAGATAAGGTCCTTTCATTTTCTACGAAGTCTGTGTTTTCTATCACATTCACATGTTATTTAAAAATGTGTGTTGCTTATTTAAAAATTTCTTTGCTATCGCTGATGATTTTTAACTTGGCAATTATATGTAATTTCGAGTTTTCTCTCAGGGTACAACCCACCGAAATGTTTTTCAAATTATTGATGAAACTGTAAATAAAGCAGAGTATTATGAATAAATATGTATTAGATAAGAATTAAAGATTTTTAATTTTAAAAATATACCTTTAAAATTAACCAAGACTTACTGTATTTTTTTCAACATATTTTCAATCATTCTGAGGTCTTAGCTTTTAAAATTATAAAACAGTTTCATGAATTATTCATGATGACCAGGAATGGGAAGAGGAGTAGGGTTCATACAACATCTCTGTATTAGAGATCTTTTCAAATATATATGGCAAATAAAAATATGTGTATGTCTTTTATACAAGTCTGAAATCTGTTTCCATTATTGATTAAGTTCAGAGCGCATAATCTTCCAAACAAGAAGACTATTGCTGCTTTTACAAAATCTAAACATACTTAATCTTCAATAAATTTAAATTTACTCTAGATAAAGCAAGTTTTTAAGGTATTCAGCTGTATATCATAAAAATACTATTTTACACAATATTTTTTGCTCTTTAAAAACTAAAAAAATTGCATTTCTTATTAAAATTACTCTTTTTCTAGTGATATTTATCTCCTCTCTATACAATATCTTTAATTTCATTAAGTTTTCAAATTTTATTTCATACGCTGTATCAATGTTATTATTATTATTAAGTTGAAATGTAATTTCACTTTATCCATCAACCCGCTAAATCATGCGCTGTTGGCAGTATCAAAATTAATGAAAAAATTCTTTGTTTTGAAATCATTTCCAAAGTAAATAGTTGAAGTATAGGAGTCTAATCCATTTTATTCATATTTTTTCGGTTTTGCCAGCTATAAAACTGAAATTTTATATCGATGCATTCAATATTAGGTGTTCAAAAACTAGAAAACCAATAATAAGGGATATGGTCGTCAAAGGCGGCTAAGGTAACTAAAGAAGAAAATTTTTTATTATATGTGCTTTAATATTGGCTGAAATTCAATAAAGCAATAATTCTTAGAAAATAAACAAAAAATAAGAAGAATACACGTTAACTCTTAAGAATAAATACAAATTTTCGAATTTAATATTGCAATAATAATCTAAATATATGTCCAAATCATCTAATTCTAAAGAAATGCAATATGAATTTTATTTTATTTATAAAAATATTTCTTTTTAGATATTTATATGTTTGTCATTTTTAATATTCATTTAAATAAATCTTTATTCGGGTCTGAACTTATATATATAATCCGAAATACTTAGTCTGTTAGAATATTCTATTTAAACACTCCATCACTATTTGAAAATGTATTGCTGCAAATGTAATAATCAAAAGCAAATTTGATTGAATTCCCCTAAGAAAGAATATTAAGATACACTTCTTGAGTTATTTTTTGAAGGAGAAATATTCATCGTAGAAAATTATTAAATTGCGAATTTAAGAATGAAAATACATGAAAATCGCAAATATATCATTTTTCTACAAATTTTAGAGACGATGAAATGTTTATTGTAAAAGGAAAAGAAGTATATGTTATGCAGAAAAATGTGAAGGTGTCGTATTTATGACTTCATATGAAATGAAAAGAGATTTATTTACCCTGATGAAAAATGCCATTTCAAACTTTATAACTTTAATAGTGAGTTCTTTTTAATATCCTTACGTCATTAGATATTTCTGATGAACAGAATTTTTCTGATAAATAATATCTATTAAGTTAATTCAAATTAACAAATCAGCTATTGAAATTATCGAATAACGTTATAAATATTAAAGTGGATATTTTTATTATGGTTGTTAAATAACAGATTAAATGCCAATTCAATGAATGGATTCAAATTATGAATTTAAAATGACTATATATGGAAGCATCGCCTTTAAAAGAATATATCAATTATACAAATATATGTTAAACCACAGATTAAATATTTAGTTGCCAATAATATTTTACCATTTAGTTTACCAATATATTTACCATTTAAAGAATACAAAAAATTGAACATGTTATGAATTAAATTAAGATCAGATTTACAACCTTAAATAATTAAAGTTAAGAAGTCTGATTAATTATTTTTACATAGAATGACTTTGGAAATTGAGGATTTAATTTTTTCAGTGCGCAACGCTTATAATATTATAATTTGTATTATTGCTTCTCTGAGCAGTACATCTCCTGATAGGGATGAAGTGTTAAAAATATAATAATGGTTTCTGAGCGGATGAAAGATCAAAGATTATAGTCAAGAAACTCGGAAGAAATGAAGTACCCATTTGACGACTTGGCAGCAAATTTGACAAAATTTGTTACAAAATTAAAGGAATCCAGATATTCCACACACAATCATTACATAATTTCAAAAACAAAATTTTTTGGATTCAAGAGATATCTCAAAATCTAGGATTCATTTTTTTATCGATTTCAATATTTTATATGTTGTCTCCAAATAAGTAAAATAATAATAATTTCTAATGAAGCAGATTAGCAATGTTACAGAAGAAAAATGCTATTCCTAAAAATAAAATCTAATATAAACATATCTTTAAAATACAACAACAAATTCTTTGAAGTAAGTTTTTGATTTAGAGAATCAATTGAAAAATTTCTATTTCATATTTCATTACGTTAATGTAAAGAATTTTAATCTCAAAGTACAAAAATATAGAGCCTGTTGGTAAAATAGTGTTTTAATAAATCGCATGATATAACTAAAAATAATAATTAGAAATATGGATATTAAAAAAGGTAAAATGTTTGAAGAAAGGCTTATTGAAAAGGCAGTTGAAAGAAATCAAATTGTTTAATTGCAGGATAATGAAGAAAATAATTGCTAATGGAAAATTTTCTTCACTTATGGTTTACATTCTGAGTTCTTCAAATTTTAATGAAATTTTTCCTACACCGCATGTGATAATTACTATATGTTATATAAATACAGCATGAATCAGAAATTGTAAACTATTTATTAAATATTTTAACAATTAATAATAAATCTATTTGTTTGTATTAAGTAGTCTGTATATCTGTATGTTTCTTTAAAATGTAGAACATTATTCCACAAAATTATTCAAAAACTTTTGTACTTGAAAAGTTGAAGGGAAAAGTCGTATCTGTTACATTTTATGCTGAATGCAACGATTTTTCTTTTATTGCTGCCTCTTGAATTCCGAATTTCCAAAAACTTCTGTGAGAAATTCCAATAAGTGGTTAGAAAGTAAATTATTTCGTATCACAAAAGGAATGAAAAAAAAACATTCAAAATTTTTCATCTAATAAAACACATTCCAAATTGTTTACTTTCATAAGCTTATGAAAATGAAACTAAAAGGAAAATCGATCCATAATATTTAGAAATCCCAAGCACAAAAAAGAAGAAAAGATATCGACTTCGCAAACGAAGAGAGCAGAGCTCATTTTTATTCATATTTCTCTGTTTTGTCACTGTGGGTTTTATAGAGGAGAATACTATCTAGTAAGGCACCGCTTAGAAATGAACTGAATCAGGAAAATAGAATTTTGAAATTCCCGAACAGTCTCAAGTATCGACAAGTTCGTTAAAAGAGAGCTCTTTTTGGCGGGAAAAAGAAGCATAAAAAAAGTTCGACGGAAATTTAACGAAGATAAAATTGGAAAGAAAAGGGGGAGAAAAATAAAATATATAAAAAAGAAAAAGGTGAGGATTAAATTCAAGTGTGAAGTCTGTGAGCCCTTAACATTATTTTTGTGATCACGCCACCTTAATATATACGCTAGTTTAATAAAAATATTTGACCAGAGTAAACTTCTTGTTAAAACATGCATAAAAATAAGATATGCTTGAAATTTGGAATAATATATGTTTACTTAAGAGCAGAAAGCCCAATGCTTGTTTTACCTTAAAAGTTAAATATCTTGAGGAAAAATGAATTCTGATTTATAGCATTAGTATTGTCATTTGAGTAAAATTATGTTTATTTCTCAAGGGCAAAAAATTGCGTTTGCAAAAGTTTGATTAACTTAAACTCAAATATATTGAAATATATTTCCGGAATATTGATTCTGTCTTTGAGTGTTTTTAATCTGAATATGTATGAAATTATTAATTCATATGAAATTTTCTCGTTATTGCACAAAATGATCCATGTAACCAACCAATGAACTTTTTACATCAAGAACCGAGAATATTGAAGATGCGCTGAAATATCATGAAGCATTTTATTTATATACCATATTATCTTTTTAATTTTTTTCTTCAATCCAAATTATTGATAACATTTTCAGACTTTTTTCTATATGCCACATTTCAATAAGGGCTTTTAAATGAAACAAAACTGTAATCTTTGTTTATATTTCTGATAAATTTTAAACCACATTTATGCATTTTTTTCATCTACAAATAATGTCATGATCTTTTTTATTAGAGTAATTTAATAATCGGATTATTTCAAAACATTTAGCTTACTAACTTTATAAATTTTACAGCTGCAATTCCTTCTATAAAATGCGTTTGGATATGCAGTTCTCACATTGTTGAAGATTGTACCATTAGAATTTAACGATTGATGTTATTTCATAATAATATGAATGGAATAATAATAATCTAGATTTTTATGAGACATTTAAAATCGTCTGCATGTATTTCTTTGTTCTTGTGTATGAAAGTTTAATTTGAAATTTTGATAAAAGAAATTTTAATAGTTAAATCTCGCTACTCGTTTCTAATTATAAGATAATATATTTGTGGATAACAAGGAAATATGAAACTTTGGTGAATAGCATATAAGCCAGTTAACAACTCTTCTACCCGAACGATCGTTTTGGCAGAATTGTTAAGTTACTGGACTGCTAACCAAAAGGTCCCAGGTTCTATCCTCACGCATCGCTTACCGCTTCAAAACAAAGGTCTTCATCTAAATACGTATGTTTTGTGAACAGTTAAAATTACAATTATATACTATAAAATTACTTTTAATTAGAGATCCAGTTTACTTAACTACATATTGAAATATTTTCTCTAAAATTACTCCATTCTGTAGGGAATAAAATTGGGTTCTTTTATTTTTTAAATGTTTGTTCTTTTATTTAAAATGATTTCTTTTATTCTTGTAATGAGTTTTATAATTTCAATTAAATCTAATACTATCCAGTCTAAGTAATTACATTAATTTTTTTCTGCGTTGAAATTCAAAGTCAAAGAAATTATTATATTCATTTTATTTTCTTATTATTTATATACTGCTTATACTTATTGTTTCCATCTGCTTAAAAATAATTTTTGAGTTTATAAAATTGATTGCCGTGAAAATAAATATATCAAAATTATTTAAGCATATGATTCAAATCATCATAAGCTTGAGCACAGTAACTTATAATAAATACTCTTTGTGTTGATAGCTTTATTTGAATTAATATGTTTCAATTCCTCTATCATTAGGATTCTATCAGAGAAGAGTAATATAATTGCCATTATAAATTATCAATAATAGCAATCACATCATTTTTATTAATGACATTTTTGAGTATTCTGAAGCAATTATTGTTATTTAAACAGGAGTATATGAATATTTAAACAGGAGTATATGAGACATTCCCTAGTTTTCTAATTTTCTAATTTTTTTTTTTTTTTGTCATTTTACATTTTCTTAAAAGTAATTCATTATTTTGATTCTTTTTTTTATTTCGGTTTTTTTCACCACTTTTACTGCCAAGCTTTGATGCTAGAATTCAACAGTTCGATTTTTTTTCATATTCTCATCATTACTTTAATTATCACTTTGTTAATAATATAGATTTTGACTACAAGTTATTCTGCAGGAATATCGTTTCTGTTTAATATTAATTAAAAATATTTTATATAATTTAATATTTATTATTCTATTAACGAATTATTTATAGTATCAAATTGAGGCAAAGATTAAATCGTGCAATTTTAATAACCTTGCACCTATTCTGCTTATTCTGTTCATGAACATTCCTAATAAAGTAATCATATATAAATTAATAATTAAATAATCAGATTACCATTAAAAACTTAATTATCTGTGGAATCTTTTTTTATTAAATACTTCTGTTTAAATACACTGTACATTTAAGATATGTTGAATTATTTCGAAAATTGAATAGAAAACAAGATACTCAATTCATATTCTTGAATATTTTGCAATATTCGATTTTAAATTACAATATATATTAAAGTTAAGGTGTATTTCATTTATTAATAATAAATCATACGATTTATTTACCACTTTCTAAGTCATATCAGAATTATTAAGATTATTATAAAAATATGATGCTTAATGAAGAAGTGAAAATTTTGTTTAAAATACATGAAACTGTTTCTCTGAGAGCTGAAAATATTGCTTCATCACTTTAAATGAGCTAATCCAGACATATGAAAAGAAATTAACACTTCCAAAAATGTTTCCTTATACATGTAATAAATAGGCAGGCTGCGGAAGGATAAGGAACTCTTAATTTGTCCATAAAAGTATCATTTAATGTAATTTATTTTCATTTTTATACAAAAGAAAGGCTTCTGTTCTTTATAAACAAACTTGCATACAAATAAGTTCAAATCAGTTATGAGTTATGACAGTAGTAATTTATTTAATGTCGTAAAAACACCTTACAATTACATCAGTTAAATCACGTGTTGTCTATATTTCTATGCCGAAGAATATAATCATAAATAAATAAAAATGTAAGATAATAAAATGCTATCTGACTTAATTGAGGTGAGTGAGTTTGTGAAATGCCTTTCAACAGAATTTATGAAAACTATGTAAGAATGGTTGGCCGTAAGAATTAGATCAGTATTTGATTTTGAAATTTACTATGCAATGACAATATTCCTGTGAATCTTTAATAAATATTTCTTGCGCACTAAGTCTCGTGATAAGAAAGAGGGATTGGCAGATATACTTAATAGATTCCAAATCAGTGAAGTACTAAATAGAGGGCTAATTTAAGGACAAAATATAAAGGTTTTGGGAAGTACATAAATTATTCCTATATATTTATGCCTATCCGATAAGAACAGAATAACTTCTGTTAAAATCTACATCATATTATGAATATATATAAAAAAATGAAATGTTCACATGAAAAGTGAATTCTTGTCTGGAATTGTATTGGCAAAGCGAGACCTAACTGTGAAGGCTGAGCAGTTTTTTGAATTAGCCATTTGCTGCCCGTTTGAGTTCCTACTAATGCTTTCTTTGTATGTGTCTCAACTGTGACATTTGATTCGGATTATTTGTGAAGTAGTGTCGTTATCTATTGCAGATGTTGTTGAACTTCCTGCATCGTATTCCCATTGAAAGATTTCTGTGAAAATCGTATATTAACCTTAATTAAAAAAGTAAATTCGTCTGAGTATCTTCAGATGAATAACATTAGATTTCTTGATTTAATTTCTCTGAGGTAGAATTTCCAGGCTACCAACAATAACTTTGGATATATTTAATACCTTTCTTAGATTGCATCATGTGATTGAAAAAAACTGAAATTGAGATAAATGTCAAAACAAAGATGTTATATTCTGATTTATAATAGTTTTGTAAACATTAAAATAATATAACTAAAGATGTACCAAATTGGTCTTCGCAAGTGAAATAGCCATTTCTTAATTATGAATATTAAAAATGATAATTTTACGAATTAATAATAATTCATATGGCAAAAATATTTTTAATCATTTCAAAATTTAAAAACATTATGAATAAAATAAAAATTCTTGAATATTTCTGGAAAACATTACATGAAAGTATAGTTTGAATATTATCGTGTCTAAAAAAATAATGTATGTTCTATACACAAAATAAAATATTTTTCATAAAAATTATTAAAATTAATTAATCTTCATTGAATGTTTAAAAAAAGATTATGAATATCTGCATGAAAGAGAACAATAAACTTTTGTTCCTTAAACCGCTTGTCATGTCTTAAATATGATACTATAAATTGAATTCATATATATTATTTTAATAGGTAAACGAAACTTTCGAGAAAATAACAATCAAATTCAAAAACTTTATTTACATAGTATTCAATTTACAACATTCATATACTTACACTTAATACAATAAAGTATGGACAGAAAACACTGGGAACACATTAAACAAATGTGCATTAAATACTGCCTGGTACAATATGCATTTGCATCTGTTTTGGATGGAAATTATACTTTCTTTAGATCTAAATTATCTTTTTCTTTATGTTTAAAATGTTTGCAAATCTTCATTCAGGTTTTGATCTGATTTTCTGACTAAGAATACCAATTGATAGGCATCTTAATTGCCTAGAAATGATTATTTGCTTAAAGAATATTGTCAATTTAATGACTGAGAATCTCATTTTTCCTATAATAATTGGCAAATGAGATTCATTCACCATAAAAAATAATTGTATGAATTTACCATTTTAATATGCTCCAACTAAATCTTTTGGTTTTTCATTCGTTTAAATAAGAATTTATGTACATTCATTTTATGATAAGTCTTTCGAAAAACAAAATGAAACGATTTTTTTTAACCATAATAAGATTCTTATAAATTTTCATTCTGATTTCGTTTTAATTCTCTGATTAACAAGACCATTTAGCATACGAACTAAAAATTATTCATTTGATGATTTTGTGTAAAGAATACTTTATGAAAGTGAGGCTAAAATTCTCATTTATACTATAATAGGTTAATGCGATCCATTCATTTAATAAAAATTATTATATATTGTTATTAATCTGGCATCCTCTTCTTTTTATACATACTTTTAGTAAGAAATTTTATTTATTCAACTTAATATATGCTTCTCAATAGACAAAATGAATTCGTTTCTTTTATTGTACATTGTTGAGGTACTATTTTACAAAACAAATGACATTGAAATACACCAAGACACTAAGTTTAATAAACTTATAAATTTATGAGAGAGTGATACTCTTAAATGTTTTACTTTTTAACCATGACAAACATAATCTCTTTAAGAATCTTTTAGAATCAATCCTTTATATAATGATTGGAACAATGCATAAAAATGAAACATAACTGGGAACGGATAACATAATTGTAGGTATTTTTAACTTCATGAATAAAATAATTTATTACTGTAAAAAATGCATATAAATTATAATACAAAATAGCAAATGATTAAACGTAGAAGTTATAAACATGAATATGCATATCATTATCGTATGATATTTCAAAAATATAGAGAGAAGGTATACTAAGTTTAAGGAAGATATATATATTTTTTTAATTTATGAAGTAAGAAAGTAAACGAAACTTTAATAAGTCAGACGGATTAACTGGGCATTTTTAATCAAATTAATTTTTACAGAACTGTTCGAAATTGACTGTATTTTTTCCACCACATTTCCATTTCTTAAAATACATTAAATGTGTTTCATTCTTGCTTACCTTATAATAAAATCCAAAAGCCCTGTTTTGAATTCGTTATGCCATTTTATGACCTGTTTGACACGCTAATGTAATAAATGATTAATAATAAATTATTTCCAGGATCAGCAAGATAGAATTAAAGAAAAGTGATTTATTCCTGATGGAAAGATAACAATAATTTGGAAAATCTATAATTTGAGTTAGTGATATGGAGAGGGGTCTAAAAGTATTCTTGCTGCTACTTTTTTCAAATATCTGGCTCAGAATATTGCGACATTTTTCAACTACATCATCTTAGATATAGAATTAATTTGATCAGTTTAGTTTTGGATAATTTTAAAGAGAATATTTAATCTCTTTGATTATTAATAAGTTTCAAGATACCGTTTTGCAGTATCGTAGTATTCATGAGTTTCTAAGATAACGAAATTAAATTTTCAAGACAGAGTACATATCATATAGTACAATACTATTCAGTTGCGAATTTTGAAATTTTGTACTACAAGCGGAGGCTTATTATGCGGCCTTACTTTTAATAATTCTACGATTTAATATCACATTTCAAAGCGGTTTTTACTTAAAAAGTATGCTAATGATTTACTTTAGGTATTTTGAAAATAAAATAATAAAAGTTTTATTTTTAACTATGAATATAACTGAAAAAAAAAGGCTGAATTTATAAAATTTTTAAAGATTAAACTTCTACTATTCATTATTGATTTCGTTATTTACTGGAAGAGATATCTAATTATAATAATACATTTTAATATAAACAAATATTATATTAAAATTCCTTAAATCATATTGCCTATCAAAAGTAATATAAAAGGACCAATTAAACGGACAATTAAGACTCGGTTATAAACAATTTCTATTAAATAAAGGAATTAATAATAAATTAGTAATTGCTAATTAATCAAATGTAATTAAATTATTAACGATTTTGATAATTCAATTTGAATATGCATTGTAGTCATAATGTTTTATAATTTATAAATCTGTATTTCTCACACATTTATGTACTTTAAAACTTGAGTAATATTCTTTAACTGACATGTTTGTGATCTCCTCTCAATACAGTGGTCATAGTTTTTTTTTAATTCAGAAATCTTCCACTGATTCAATCAATTCAAACAGCTATATACTAACATTGTATAATTGCTAATTCTTTAAGATATAAACGTAACCTCTTTTTTTTATCTCAAATTGGTTATGATTTGGATTCTAAAATAAAATCTCTTCTAGAGACCAACTGTGTGTCAAATAAATTTAATTTAAATCGATTTCGTTGCATGACTTTCAGATTAATGGGTTTAATTAATATGTGCATGTCAACTAATGCATATAATGTATCTGGTTCTATAAAACGTTATGCTAAAGATTGACATTAAAATAATATTTATGCATATTCTTTATTTTATTTACAAAACAAAAATACAAATTAAGATTGGTTTTATGTAAAGAATTTAAAAAAATAAAATCTCATTTATTTAACAAATAATTATTCTTTTATGATCCAATTGTTTTAAATTCGTTAACATTTTGGAAATTATCCCTTAGTAACAAAAATTCATAAATTTTCTTAATAGTAACACTATAAATGAATGATAGCTATTCAGTTTATTTCATTATCTTTAAGAAAATAGATGATTTTGTATTTTAGTTAGTGCTATTAGCTAATGTTGTTTCATTAATGATATTCAGCAGTAATATTAGTGATGTAGATGAATTCTTTCTTTATGCAAACGTACATAATAATAAAAATGTCAAATTTTAGCTCATTCGGTGCTGCAGTTCTTATCAGAATCTTATCATTAATGTTTTGTTAATACATGATGTAATATTTGCATTTCAAATATCATTTAACATTCGTTTATAGATATACTAAATGTTATTTCTAATTAGAAACATTAAATTGTCATAAAAGAATATAAGGATGAGATTTAACTATTTAAAAAAATAATGCGGTTATTGCTATTGGTAAATTTTAAAAAAAATGATTTTATATATTTTGATTAAGAATTTTCAGCATATAAAAAAAGAATACAAAGAAAAGTAAAATATTAATATCTTAAAAATTACCAAAAATATATTTAAAGCATGAATTGACTAACAGTAAAAACATAGTAAATACATTAGATTTCACATTACTTTAGCGTCATCATAAGAGGGATTTTTTTTCTTAACATAGAAGTCAAAGATACGTGTAAGTACTTATGGGCTTCCTGAAACTGTTTGTTTCGAAATTTCAAAGATTAATATGATAAAATACTTTCTCAAAAATGTGTCTCATTTACTATTATATAATTACGAAATGTCATAATATATTTAACATATTTTTCTATGATTCATTTTCAGATGTAATTTCTTTCTTTTTAATTACCATTCATTCAATCAAAAATTATTTCATATGTTTTAATTCTTTTTAATCTAAATTAATCCAGTTAAATACGTTTTTAAACAGTTGGAATGAAAAGAAGCTTAACGGAGAGAGATAACTGGTGATCATTCCATGACAAGTCAAATGGCATTTGGTAATTTCTCACAGACTTTAGGGAAGGAAAAAAATGTATATTGAAGTTTCATTAGCACAGTAACTGTAACCGTAATGATTTTTCTAATGATAATGCCTTCTTCTATTCTTCTTTTTGTTCTTTTCACTTAGCATAAATGGTTGTTGTGAACAAGCTGAGTTTTCACCAAATTTTCGTTAACTAATGTGGATTCTTTCAATACTCAAACGTCCAAAACTCTCTTCAAGTAAAGTATGGCTAAAACTTGAAACCCCCGAATATTCCTTGTAAATGCCCAATTTCTTCATTATGTTTGCTTGATTTGCTTGATAGAGGCATATATTAATTTATTAGAATGACTCACCTTGAAGGAAAAAAGCCAAATCAACTTCTTTGAACAAATCATTCTGATAGCATCGTTCGTTAAGAGTCCGATATAAATCAATATATATATAGGGGCAATCAAAACTACTTTTGAGAATATTTGGATTTTCTCTTATATTTTAGAAAAAGGTTATCCGATACTTCAGTATCCCGTTATCAGAGATTTTAGATTCTATGCAATCAGAGAGTTAAAGTAAACTTATGAACTCACATTGTAAAATATGATTCGTTTATGTATGGCTTATAAATTAAGTTATGTTAGATCGATTTCTATACCAAATATGCATGAAATACATTTCTTCCTGAAGATTCTGAGTTTATACATGAGCTTCAGATTTCATTTACTTGAATTGCCAAAAGCTGGCAAAAATTTTGGAACTTTCGCCTGACCAGAAATGATATGTGCACAAACATGGTCAAACAAAACTTATGAAGTAAATCCATTTTGATTCACTTTTGAATTCTGCAATAACATAATTATTTTATAACTTTTAAGGCAAAAATCTCGCACATATTAATTTAGATATTTGTTTTTCCTTAAAAAGTTCTTTAACGCAATAAATAATTTTTAAGAAATTTCCAGGTGCAAATAACGAATTTAAGATATTACAAGTGTTGTTTTTTTTTTTGTCAGATCGCCAAAAAATATAAATAACATTTTTATTTCTTTATATTTCTTGCTATCGTTTAGAATCTGCATTAGAGGATGGATATTTTTTCAATAAGACAGGAACAAAATAGAGGATTCGGTTCAATTGAACAAAATAGAGTTGGAATACTAAAACAACTATCTAAGTTTGATGGGCCTCAATGTGGAAGCCAGAAGACAGCGGAATAGTTATTATGCCTTCTGCTTATTCAGTTTTGTTTCGTTTCACATGAGTTTGGTATTGTAGTGATGGATTTTGCACTACAGTACTAAAATAATGTAAAATAGAAAGATAGAAGACAATCTGGGGATAATACTCGAGCAGTATAGGAATGATTCGATTCTATGCTCAAAGTATTTTTCTATTTTCGATTCGATTACACGCTTGTGAAGCATTGTTTCCATTTGAAGTGTAGAATATGCTATTCTATGGGGACAGCATCATCATGAATAAACCAATACTGACATGCAAGCCTGAATTTGCATCTCCAAATGTGGAAACACTCTGCAGAAAATCACAATATTTCGACCATATCAACAGTGTTTTCTATATCGCACAATGATAAGCTTATTGTGTCAATATCAGAAATAAACCTATTCATGTAAAATACCTACCAAGGAACTCTGACAACACTGGGATCCATTTTTTTAGTTTCTTTTGTATTCGAACTGTATGCTTTGTTTTTATAAGTGAATTTTTATACACAATTTCTATGATTCTCTTGAATAGCAAAACAATATATAGAAATAATAGGTACAAAGTGCTTTGAAATAATAATATCAAAAACTGGAGTTTTGATTCGTGATATAAAAAGAAATGTATAAGGAAATAATAATTTTTGAATTTCGCTTAATGTAATCGGATTATTTCCGCATTTTTGTACATTCTTAAAAACTATATTTAAGCTATTAATAATTACTAAATATGTTTCCTTAAATTGTTCATTTTACCTAAAGTAATTATTAAACTGGATATTCAGTTTCAAATTAAATTAAAATTTCCGATAAAATAATGAGCAATCAGTAACGCAATTAACAATATTTTATCGAATATTTTGATCACTCTGTAATTTATAACATTTAACTAATTCATCAATGAAAAATACAGTTTCTTAATAATAACGTTTTTACATAAGATAGAACCAAAAAAAATCTTAGAGATGTAATTATTCATCACTGAAAATATAATATGCCATTAAAATATTTCTACATTAAAAATATATTCAGAAGTAAATAATATTAATGAATTTATATTATCTGAACCTATAATGCTTTATCAACTTTTCATTAATTAAATTTCCCTGTTAATAATTAAGAAACTGATTTTATAATATGAATATTTAATGTTAAAAAATTAAGATGTTAAATCTTATTTAACAAGCAAATTAATTTGATTCAACTATTTTTTATTCTTGTAATATAAATGTAATGTAACAAATGCATTGTTTTAAATACAAAAGTATACAATTATTGTATACTTTTCAAAAGCATACAATAATTATACACATTTCTTGTACCATGCAGGATAAATTGTAGGTAATAACTTTGTTTCAGCTTTTTAGTAAGTTTCCACAATATATTTTTTAACAACATAAAATTATCAGCTTGAGGTCATCTACTTTCTGATTTTAAAGTATTTTTGTTTTAGAAAGCTGTTTTTTCATCAATCACCTCCTAAAATCCAAAGGCTACTGGATTGAAGTTTTTTCAGCTCTTTATTTGTTGCAAATGTACTTTTGTGAACAACAACTATCTTTTATACTAAGCGAAATCTCGACTTTTCAGAAATTCGTAGGCATTTTGCTGTGCATATTTAGAAGCCTGATACATTTTGGTCTTTTGAATTTATTCCCTAGAATACAGTTTTACGAAAAGTTCTTACCTTGTGATTCTACGAATGAATTAAATGAAAAGTAAGGTATTTGTGGCGACTCACAGAAGCATAAACGCTAGAGGAATTTATTAAAGTTAATAATTTTGTAAATAGGAATTTTATCATTGGAATAAATAAAGGGAAAGTTTTAAATTTGATAAATTATGCCCAAACGGAATTGAAATACGGTTTGATTACGTAAAATTTAATTTATTTGGATTTTTTTTATTATGATGAATCAATAACTAATTAAAAGCATAATCAAAAATGTTTTTTTTTAAATAGAAATTAAAAGAAAAGAAGTTCGAAGCCTCATCGTTGTCAAGGGATGGAGTATTTAAAATTTTTCTTATTTCAAAATCATCTACATCTACTTAATTATTCGGGGTTTTTTTGAAACATTAATAAATTTGAAGGAAATTTTAATGATAAATGAAACTGCTATCGATGAAAAAAAAACATGAATTTTTAAATTATTTCTTGTTGAATAATGTGTTCGGAGCTTATTGAGGAAAAGCTACAAAATCTTTTACAATTTTTATTTAAATGGATATTTAGTTGACTTTTGCACATTGAAGAATTTACAGTACACCTTCTCTTGTCTTATATAAAGAGCTTCCAAATTTGGCACAAGTGTTTAGGAGGAAATGTGGAACAAACATACATATACAGCCACAATGATATGTAAAAATTTATATTAAGGTTTGAATTGTATATTAGCTTTGTTCTCTCGTATCAGCAAAATTTAAATCGCCATTTTTTTTCGAAAAAAAAAATTAGTATTGCATGTCTAATGTATAAGCTAAATTATTCATTTCTAATACGCTATATTATCACATCGAAAGAAATAGTGCAAAATTTCTTCATAAGCTTTTGTCAAATACTTAAGAATGATATTTTTTTAAAAATAATATTTCTCACACTTCTACATTTCGCAAGAAGAAACATTTAGTTAACATTTATTTAGTAAACGCCATGCCACATCTTTTATAAAATGTTCGTGCTTTTTGATGCACTGGATTTAACATCAATAAATACAAATCTCTATAAACATACATTCACCACTTAAAATGCAGGATATATTTGCTTCCGCTTATATTAAAGTTACAATAAACATTCAGGAACAATGCTATGACATTTGTGGGGGCAGGATCTTACAGATATCCACCGACATATTGAAGATGCACATATTGTTGTATCACAGATTATGGAATTATGTTTCCCATAGAAGTCAATTTATTGTCAGACAGCCAGATTGTCAGTTTTGCTAGTCCGAAGGGAATGTGCCAATATTTCGGTGAATTTTTTGAGCAGGAAATAAATTGCAATTAACTGCACAAAATTGCTGCAGCATGGTCTTGAAGATGAATTTCTCACTGTAAGGACAAACAAATGAATATTTAAAAAAAGCAAATATAATAAAATAACAAAGAATTTTTTGATAATAAAATATGTTACAGAATAAAGAATAAAAGAATGTCATATCATAACTCTGATTTTAATAACATTGATGAGTGTGTTATTTTTAGAAGGGCATTCAGAAAGAGCGCCATCTATTGATTCATGTATTCTCCTCAAAGTGGCAAATAAAATGGTATAAAATAGTAGTATTCAAGGCATTTAGAGCGATTTTGTTTAACTGTATTAATACTGAAAAGTTCCAAGCATCCGCTCAATGAAACTATGGCATATGAGATTCCTGGGCTAAGGTACCATAGTGTCCTTTATGCAGATGTCATAATTCCATTGTGAAATATCCTTCCACTTTAGTAAAAGGAATACCGGAGACACTTTTTTACTGCCACTCGCTAAGTGGGTTTCTCTTTTTCTGTGCGAGTTAGGGATTTTGTTTAACCTTTGAAAGATAACCCCTGGTGTTCCAGTATTCTGAAATACTAAATTCGATTTTTAGAAATAAGTGGGTTAAAATATTATGTAAAAGTATTTCATGAATGATAAAACATGACTAACAGTACCAAGGCCCTATATAAAAATAATTTCAGCAATGGAAGTGTATGTCTCACTCTAAGGGCTTAGAAATTAGCCATTGTTCTACAATCAAAGTTAACAGCTTGTTAAAATGTAGAAAAATGCACTCTGCTTTCAGAGTCGAAAATGCTCCACTCTCTTGCGCATGCTCCATTCGGCTTTCGTTTTGTCCAAGTAGAGTTTTAAGTTTAACAGAAGAGGAAGCATTTATTTTTATTAAACATTATGTGTGAAAACTTTAAAAAATACTTTACAAATAACTAGTTTATTTTGGGTAGAATTTTTTAATTAAATTATAGAGTTATACTAGATATGCTGCAGAAAATGATACCCCTCTTATTTAATTATCTTATCCACTTCCACCCCATCGGATGAAACACGGATTTTCTGAATGACAATTGTCTCAACAGGAGTGGAATATGAATAAAAAGAATCTTAATCTTCATAGTCATGTTAAAATCCCTATCATACGTGGTATGTTCCATCATCAGAGTGGATGTGGCCCGAACCCACATCATTACTATGCTCACAATGGAAGCGAAAATCAATCAGCAAACCAGAAAATCCGCATATTCGATAAATATTATTCGATAGAGTAAAGGGAACAAAAATGCGCTCACTACGATATATGTACAAAAATATACTTACCGAATCAAGACGATTAGTTTATAACCAAGTATTATATCTAAATTTTTTATATTATACATCTTGGCTTTTATAGTAAAAAAAAATTTCGCCTACATATTACCAGCATTAGTGATCGAAAATTGTTTGGAATAAACACTTTAAAATATTTTTTTTTCTAATAGTTCACGTAGAAAAACCTTTATAAATATATATTTTCTTACTTAAATGACAGGAAGAGTTTCCAATGAGAAATCTGCTATCTCTCTGATCTATGAATTCGTTCGAAGAATTTTCATTCACTCGAACATGTCCGTGTATTCTTACACATTTTCGATGTAAAGCAGGGATATAATAAATTAAAGCGTTCCGTATAGAATGGCTTAAATTATTTATTTTCCCAAGTTAATTATTCGAAATATACGAACACATTCCATTCATATAGAGCAAATCAGAAATAGGTCGTTCCAAAATCCGAGCATTCTTGATGTTCAAGTACTTAAGTAGTAGTAATGACACAGCCGAACATTTCACACACCTCCACAAGTCATGCACCGTTTCTTTCATTTACTGCTCGGACGCTTTACTACTTTTTTCATGACATAGCGATTGATGGGACTTTGGTAATAAAATCCTCGTTTCGGCGACTTAGTCCTTCTTTGGCCCATTAATGACCCTAATCAGTGTTGCCCAATGAACAGGGCCACCGCTGCAGGAATTTCCAACGACCAGATTTAACCACCTTTACGTGGGACACTTACGCAAGAAAGTGTTCCTTTGTGTTGGTGGTTCTTTTTTTTACTTACTTAGTTGCTTCGCCGGCGTATTTCTACGGGCGGAAGAAAATTGGAGTTCTACGGCTGTGTTCTGGAGCGTTCTGTTCCGAGTTTCGCCAAAGAAACGTGATCGTACAGCTAGTTTCCACCTTTTTCTTACTTGGCATATTTTTTTATTTGGCGCAGCAGAGCATGATCCGCATCGCTGGGAGTGCTAATGAAATTTCCTTTGCAAGAAGTGGGAAACTATGATTCGATTTATAGCATAGCCAATGACCTTCATCAGCTAGAAAATGCTCAAAAAATGAGGGAATAGCCAGCGAAGAGGAATAATTACAGTATTTTTTCTCGATCTGAGTTTTGCAAGAATTGCTAGGGAAGATGTGATAACACTATCATACGAAATAACCCTGCAGTCAGCTTTCAGGAAATGGATATGATTTGATTTTGATTTTTAAAAATTCCATGAAATAAATCTTTTTCATATTGTAATTGTCAAATGTAATGACGAAATTATGATGTTAACAATGTATTTATAGGTGAAACTAAAGTATTTTTTTCTCAATAAAAGATTTCCCTTGTATATCTTGCGTAATTCGTTTGGAAGGGACAGTGGGCTTTAAAATAAGCAAAACTGAACGGAAATGTGGAAATCTCTTTTTATTGTTTCAGTACCAAAATATATATTTTCATTAAGCTAAAATAGTACTATGAAACGTATTATTCATCGAAACGAATATTTAAAAGGTATAAAGAATAAAGTATATTTTTATGACTTTTCGCAAAATAATATTCTTATTATATTAGAATGACTTTAAAACTTTCCAGGTGCCTCAATTTTTGAGAAAATTAAATTAAATTGATAATAAAAATTCCGGTTAAATGTTAAAAGAAAACAGGGTATGTATTTTATGCTTCAGGTTTTTTTTAGATACTTAAAAATCAATTTCAGTTCAGAAAAACATAAAATTCTTATGAAATTCAATGTGTGTGTATAAAAATTGTTCTATAAAATTAACATTAAATTGCAATTACAAAACCATGTACAGTTTTGTTCGAAATAAACTTCTATACAATAATAAAGAAAGAAAAAAAACACCGAAAAAATTAAGTCACCTAAAATATTTTGAAATTTTAAGAACTTATATATATTTTCTTATTTTTAAAAAATAATAAATTTCATTAAAAACGTTTTTGAAGATATTTGATATATTTATATATTAATACATATGATAAGATTTCATTACCCTAAGTGAATAATTCGCAAGAGTGTCTGATAGAATCCATCCCCCCCTCCTTAAATTCTATTTTTTTTTTCTTTTGGAAAAATAAGTTTATTTAAAAATGAGTATAAAAATTAATAATTAGAAATTTGAATAAGAAATAAATCATCATATTTATGCCTTTGATAAAAACTAACTCAGAGAATTTGATTCCACAAACGAATCCGTATGTTTTAAGCAGTAAAACGACTTATCAAAAAGACTTATTTTCTAATAAAAAGGCAACTAGTTTCTAAAAGAAAGATTAAGTTATTTTAAAAAAAGAAAAAAGATAAAAGTGGATATTTCTATAAAATAATAATAGAAAACTTCAATAAATATTTTATTTGCTAGTGAAAATTGCTTGATTTAAAAACATTTTAAACTTTAAAGTAAGACTTTGTCTTCTTTGTATTTTAGGTTAAATAATTCTAAAGGTCATAAAACCTGAATTTTTAGATTTACAAAGTAAACAATGAAATTCATAAAATTTTGTTAATTTGAAATCATATTGCATTAAATGGAGAAGTAATGTTTTAAATTAATTTACAAATAACAAAGGAATAAAGCAGAAAGTTCTAATGTTTCATTCTTGCGTTCAAATGTTGTTCCGGAATGAAATGAGTCTTTTCATACAGCAGATTAATTATCTTCTCAACAAAAATCATTTCAATGAATATTTTTTTTTCTTTTCTTAAGAACACAATTTCGAAATTTATTTGATTCTTTTAGCTTCCAAATTTTTTTACCACACATATTTTAAAGCTAATTTCTATTTGCCTTTTAGAAGCGTTACAAAATCTTCGAAATTCACTAACCGGATTATCTCTTACTTCGTATCAAATTTACTTTAAAAAAACTTCATTAATTCTTTTTGTCATGAAAATATTAAATTTTTTTATATGCCTGTAATATGTGACAACGAATATATAGGTCACATAAACTAATGTCGAGTTTATTTTTCTTATGAACTTTTTGCACCTTTGTGCTACCTTTTAACTGATGTATGTAGCATTCTATTTCTTTCATTTTCTCATTTGTTTATTTTTTTTCGTTTTTTTAATTTTTTTTCACTTTTTTTCTTGTTTTATTTTATTTTTCTTGTGTTTTTTTCTGTTTATTTTAAATTAGTTATTTTATTTTTATTTATAATTAATTTTTTTAGTCTTATTTATTTTTTTCCTTAATTTGCATTACTGCTCTATTCTTTGCATCAATTGCTTTGATTATTTGTACTTTATTCTTGTCTTTAAAATATTTGTAAAAGTTAATAAACCGTTAATGGTAAAACTGAATTCGAATATCAAAGGAAAATAGAAGCTTTTATACGAAGATACAAATTATTATTAATTATTTATATGTGAGAAACAATGAACTTTGCATATCATACATTGTTCCTCTTAATTGATATTAATATTTGGACGAGAATTATCGCACCTATAGAGCGAAGATAGAGGTTGACACTGAAGAGGCTCTGATTTTTTTTTATTTATTTAACTATCACTTCAATATTTTTGTTTTTGATCAAACTACAATGAATTTATATGATATACTAATTGTTTAGTATTTTCGAAATACAACACACTTCATATCTGGTATTGAAATAAAAAAATACCTTAAGCTTATGAGTAAAGTATTTTTCCTTAAAATTGCAATATCTTCATAGACAGGGCCGTGGTGGCAAGGTCTCGATTTCGGAACCGGAGGTTTTCAGGTTTGAGACCTGATTCCACTGAGGAACCGCTGTTTAAGCGGGTCTGGTGCACGTTAAATTCGTTTAGGTAAAACGTCCAACCAAAAGCGTGGTGTGGAATTTTGGAGAAAGGATGCCAGATCAGGTGTCGTCCTCGTCATCTGACAGCGGTTAAAAATTACGAGGTTCGTCCCTAGTGTTGCTTTAAACCGGGACATAAATATAACTAAACTCTTCATATATTTTTTTACAACATTGCTGTCTTTTGCTTTTTTCTACACCACTGCCTTTTTGTGAAATTTGACTATATTTGGGATGAATATATTAGCTGGAAGAAATTATTATAAAGCATATTGAGTGCTGAAAATCAAAAGAGAATGTTTTCTATAATAAGTAAGACAAGATAATACATTCGATTCTTTTAATTTTGGAATCAACTAAACGCATAAATCCATAATAGGGAAATAGGATGGGTGATTTAGAATTTCCCCCTGTCATCAACTCATCTGTTCTTTTATATCTTTTATCAAATATCGGTGATAAAGTGCACATTGTCAAACAACACAGGCCGAAGAGTTAAAGGTCCCTTCATTATTTATTCTCGCCCACGAATCGGTTGTCTTTTGAAATGTATTACCGCCGCTATAAATTGTTTGTAGAAAGAAAAATAATCCTAAAGAATAGCTGTGTGTCAATGTTAGTCCCATATTAGTTACTGCTTCCTTGAGAATATGTGTTTCCATTGCTAGAGGAAGGTCACTTTACATGACCTTTTACCTTGTTATGAGTCATTTTATTAAAATCTTTCATTGTATCTTACTTAGGTGATAATTCTAACTCCTACCAGTTGATTCAAATGTTACACATTTTGATCAGTGTACTGGCGGAGCTTGTTTTAAAGTCTAACTTCAATCTGGTACAGATACCTTTTATTGCTTCTAATTTAAATCCTAGAAAACAATTCAGTAAAGATAACATAATGTGAATAAATGTGAAGAACAAAAAGTCCGGTTGTACATTTTTAGTGTACCAACACTAGGAAATGAAATCTGATTTTGAAATTAGTTAGATTGTGTTTACCTACATTTGTTTTGACGTGAATCAGATTTTAAAGTAGCAAAATAAGCTTAAGTAGTATCTAGAAATAAGATAAATAAATAATAACCTAGAAACAGATAATTTTATAAGCTTCATTTAACAAAAGGTAAAAAGAAATAGACTGTTGTTATTGCAAAAAAAGAGGCAGTTATTTTAAATTCTTGGAAGATTTATTAAATCAAATATTATTTAAAGAATTATTTGAAAATATTTATTAATTTTCAAAAGAAAATTATTTATTGCATATCAAATAAAGACTTCGCACACGAGGATCATAGCATTATCTTTCTTTCAAATGTTTTATCTGCAAGATTAGAAGTAAACATTCATCTCGTTGTATACAAATGCTAATAAATATAATTATTTTATTCTTAATTTTGTATCATATTAATAAAGTGATTGTTAATTGCTTCAATAAAAAAAATTCTAATTTTATATAAGTTTCATTTTCATATATTTCTCCTTAAACTTTCCTTAAATTAAATTTACTGTTGTATATAATGAATAAATATTTCTTATATTATCTAGTTAATTTATTTTCAACAATATTACCCAAAAGCTTCCTTTTTATTTTTCATAAAGACATCACCCACATTATACATTTATTGGATTTATGTCAATCACTTTTCAATATCACATAAGTTGCAAACAACGAAATTCAATAAATTCTACTTATATGAAAACAAAATATTGAAATTACCATTTATAGAAATTCTTCACAGTGAAGTTATAAGTTTATGTCAGTAAAAAAAATTAGAACAAAAATTCACTTACCACGGCTCGCATTTTCCAATATATGTAACCCTGAATTCTGTTGTCGAAAGACAAGTTCCTCATTACTCATCGTGTACACTCTGGATATGGTGGCCGTACACTTTAGTTTCATGTTGCCTCCTCTGAAATGATGTTCTCTCACGACAAATTTCAAGCTCAGACTGGATGACTCGAGACCATTCGAGTGGTGGATAGTGAAGTGCTCGGTCTGGTAGCCATTCTTGAAGGGGAAACGTAGAATTAATTATATTTCTGTACTCTCTTAAATATTCTTTTAACTATCCGGTTAGATTTAGGTTTCTAAGATTTAGCTAACTCTTAATTAAAGTTGGGAGAAGTAAATGAGTTGTTTATCCCGCACAAAACGTAAACCATATATTTATAAGCTAAATATAGATAACTAATTATGTCATTCAAATATTTTAAAGGATAAAATAATGGGACGTAAATTAATATACTATTTGCTGCATTTTAAGTGCATAAAAAGTTTTTTACCCTTATTTCATCAATATAATAATAGCAAACTTTCTTTCTTTTTTTTCAATTTGAAGGCATTAAATTAAAGACATTAAGTTGACATTAATCGTTATTAAAGGATGCACCTGTGTACCAAATTTTAATATCAGGATTTAAACATTGAGGTAAACTATGTTTAGAAATTCGGCTTTTGGCGAAATTTCAACATACTTAAATTCTAAAAGTTTCTTTTCATGTATTTATAAATGTTTACATTTTATTTTGCATTCAGTATTTTAAAAGCTCCGATTGATTGAGAATATACTGAATTCACTGATATTTATATCTGCATAATTAAGGTTTTATTGCCATTTACATTTTTAAATATTGTTTTCTACGTACCAATTCCAAATTTCTAAATAATATTCTTACAAAAATCGCATAGATTAAAATTCAATTCATATTTTTTATTCAAATTTGGTAATAATAATTTTTACCATATTCTATATTTCCTGAACTATTGAATAAGCAATATATTGGTTTCAAAGGATCTTACAATTGTTTTAATACTTTATAATATGAAAAATTAAAAAAATATCATGATATTTCCGAATTTAAATAGATAGAAATTAAATAAAAATGCAAGTTATTTCCTTGTATAAGAACACAGTAATATATTTCTTAAATAATGTGTAAAATGCTGAATAATTCTTTGTTCAACATTTAAACTATAAAGTTTAGTTGTTTTTAAAGGGAAAAACCATTTCTTTGGACTTTCAGAACACTTCTAGCCTTTAACTAATATAATAGAAGTTTTTTTTTCAATTTATATTAAGCAAGAATTTTTAATATATGATTTTCTAATAAATTTATTCCAAACGTAATGACAAATCTTAACATAAATTCAATATGTTAATTATTTTATGATTTTCATAAAATAATTTTATATATCACATTCTTTATATAGTTTAAATGCATCAGGAACAAATTCCTAATGCCGTCATTGGTCCAACGCACGAAACGGTCTTGCATAAAAGAGGAACAGAAAAACTATTTAACACATATCAAAACATCAACTAATGAACATTTAGATTGATTTAGAAATCCAACTTTTCTGATCTTATCAATCTCAATTTTCAAAAATTAAAAGTATGTTTCAGAACAGTTAAAAACTATTTGATAAAACTATGACTGCTGGTCCATTTCGCGCGCAGGGATACGCTAAATTAAAGTGATCCGATCCAACATTAATTACTTCCTACATCTGCAGCTGGAAAATTGTAACGGAATTTAAATAGCTGCACGAACTCTTGCAGTCTTCTTGTTTCTAGTTTCAGCACAAATGCTTTACATATGCTCCGTTATTAAATTTATGCACTAGTCCAAACAACATCAATTAATTTGTCATTTGTCCTGTGTTAACGCAGAAGTTGACAGTTTGGCCCAAATTTGATCGATGATCAACATATAAACGTTGACATTCCCCCTGTTGTTTAAAGGTAAGAACAGTTCAAGGGATTAAGGTGGTATTAGTTCTAACGTTCCATAGGAAAGGGGAAAGCTTGGAAAAAGAAACAAATATGTCACTCTTCATTAGAAAATCCCATAAAGTGTTCGACAGTGTAACAGCAAGGCTTCTCTCAAACTGGCAGGAACTGTTAAGAAATAATCTGTTTGACTGTGGATGCTTTTTTTTTCTTGGATTTTGTAATTAAGAGCGGCTTAAAAGAATTCCAAAGAGGGAAGAATGATTTATAAGGAAATTAATTATGTATTTCAAGAAAGTTTCTGTATAACTTGTTGTAAGATGAAATTTTGATTAATATAATTTTAGAGTTTCCGTTCCTTGTGATCATGTAAAAAAATAATTTCACAAAGTGAAATGTATGAGTATGAGATTAACAAACTTTTAGATTAAATAATTTTCAAAAAAGTTATTCATCGTATTGTCATGTATTTGAGAAGCAGAATCGAAGAGTTTAAATATGAAATGATATTATTGAGTACTTTAAATGAAATGCAATAAATTTTACTGAAACGTGAAGAAAATGAATTCAGAAATATATATTTTTAATTTAATAAAATTGGTACGGTTTTGATATGTTTGTCAATCAATTTGCTATACACATTGTATAGTTTTTCTCGACAGGAAATTAATTGAACTTTTTTATTAAATACTTAATGCTTCAAATGTGTGTAGTGCATTTTAATATCGGACCATTCATTTATCCCAATTTGCGTTTTGACATCATTTAGAAATTAATTTAATAAACAACGATCTAAGTTTACTGAAACATTAAAATATATAAACAAAAAAGTTCAAAATTTAAAAAAACGGGAAGACTATACACACGTATATTAAGAAATCACAAAAAACTTTAAAAAATATCAATATAAAGCATTACAATTACAATGTTTATGGAATCTTTTAACTTTGTTGCCACTATTCTCAGTCTTACAAAAAGTGAAACTAAAATTTAATTTCATAGTTTCTTTTATTTTTTTATCAATAAGATTTTTCATATTACTCAAATAATTACGCAATTTCAAATAAGTAATATAAAAATATTTTTTCTATTATTTATATGTATTTTTATTTGAATTCTTTTAATTTCGAAATAAAATTGAAGCATTCTTATTTGCAGAATGTATATGAAAAATAAACATGATTTCAATTAGAAACATGTTTTATATTTCTGACTGAGTCGTTATCCAGTGAAAATAATTTGTTGAAATTTCTTGGTAAGAAATTGAAAGAATTTCTTGATTTATGCCATCTCCTGAAGTCTCTTATATAGTCAAGTTTGTTTCGTTAAAATACTACAAGAAAAAAAAATATCCGTATTATCACTGCAAAGGAATTATGAGGGTATTCATAGAAAATCTTTATTATTTATAAATCTTTCATATTAAGATATAAATGTTTAACTGTTTCTCAGTTTTTATTAACTAGTTTGGATTACTTGTTTTACTTCTATTATTTCCTGTCTGAGATATTGATAGAATGATTAATTTGTTTAATAAAGTGGCAGAGATATAAATTTGTATTACTTGTTATGGATAAATCTTTAAATCTACAATGGACAAACAAGATTGTTAATTGGCTGTAACTCAAAATTTAAATAAAGATTGAATATTGATTATATTGATCATATCAAGTCTTAATAGGTCTGACGGAATTAAGGCCACCTTTGGCTTATGTTAACATAGAATGAATAAAATATTAAAATTTAAAAAAGTATTGATTCCCTGGCTAAAATTCCTATTCGACTTTCTCAACCACGTTCAGCATTCCCTCCGAATTATAGAGAATTCTTGAAACCTCTCTTTAAAGTCTGCAACTTCATCTGTCACTTCCTTTATATCTGCGTTATTCAGTCTTCTTTATATATTTGATATACCATTACTAATACGTCAATGGTTATCAATGTTTTTCTCCTTATTTACAATTTACAGCTCCTATAGAGTCAATTATCATAAACAGGAAGAATAATCATATTCCTAAGAGGAAACAAGTGTTTAAACAAACAAGACGAACATGCATCATGATATACAGAACTCATCACTGTAAGCAAATATCTAAAAGTATTCGATATATATTCACTCACAAAAGACAAATAGAACAGAATCTATTTGTCCTGGCTACTCACATTATGATGTATGACTGTTTGGATATTTTCATCATACATATACAATATTTTTTTGTCTGCATCAATTTGAATACACCTTTTGCCGTTTCATTGGAAATAATTATCTCGTAATAAATATTTTCTTTTAAAATCTATTTAGTGATAAGAAAAAGTACGAGTTCATTCACAATATTCAGAAAATAAGTCAGAAAATATTCTTTAATCCTCGCCATTTAGAAATTCCTTCGTACTCTTAAACTACATTTTTCTCATTATATCTATCTACAAATTGATAATCTCTTTAGAAATTTTGCATGAATTTTACAGCTGTTTTGAATAAACATCGCTGTAGCAAGCGGTATACTTTTCATAGCCCTCTGTAAAAAAATTAAAAATAAATACTTCATTTCATTTAAGTGACGATTACTTAAAACAATTATCTCTTAGAAACCCAATTATAAAATTCCGTAGTCATATAATGTTTTAGATTCGTTTTGTATCCAGTTTCACGTGAATCACAGTATAAGTTCGTCTATGGAATCAGCTTTCTTTCAACTTTGGATTATTCGAAGAGAAACGGTAACAAAATACTAAGAAAATATAAATTCAAATAAAAAGCATTGTTTCCTTTCTCTTTCTTTTCAGTAAAATTTCAAACTGGGTGCAATCTCTTTCTTTCACTTCCAAAATTAAATAAGCACAGAGAATACATTTTTCAAACTAGTATTACATATCCTTTGTAAAATGTCTTTCAAATTTTATCTATAAAGCTATTATCATAAATTACTATAAAACTATTATCATGTTTTTTCTATAAAACTACCATTTCCAAAATATAT
>JAPMOR010046291.1:6850-17574 GCA_026543865.1 Argiope aurantia | reverse complement strand
ATTCGCACTAAATTTCTAAGTATTTCTTCCTCACTTGCAAAAATAACATTAATATTTAAGATACCCATTTTTAAACTTATATACACAATAAAATTAAATAAATATATATATTTTTCATTTTGTAAGGCATTTAATGAAAGGCCAAATTAACAGTGTTACATTAAGATATCAAAATACTTTATGACTTTGATCAAAATATCTGCTTCATTTTGCTTTATAAAAAAATAAAAGATAAAAACTGAGCTCTCTTTTCTTAGTTACATTTTATTTAAAAATTAAACCTTTCATTTTTATAAGGCTAAGGTATTTATTATCCTCACAGCCTATTCTGTATCTTCTTATATAATAGCTACCTCTTTCTCTTTGACATTAATGCAGCAATTTATCTCACCTTCGCCGCCAATAAAGATTACGTTCGCCAAATAATTAAGCGCCATCGCCAAATCGGAGTCGTTTTGGCGAATTATGACGGAATTGGGTTATTTTCTTTTACGATGTACTCAGCTAAATTCTTATTTACGGCAAGTGTACACTAAAGCCCCACCGTTAACGGCGTTTCGGTCGGAACATAATAAACGTAATTTACTGAATATAAATCACTTGTTATTAAATAAATGACAATCGTCCCATTCGATATCAAGTGAGTAAAAATGAATAAAAAATAACAGAGGAAAGCGATTTATTCAAAAGGGGAGTTTCCCTTATTCCCAAATGAATTCTGATAATGCAAATGAATGCTCTTTGAATCAGTTATAAATATAATAAATACGAATTAAAATGTATTTATTTTTATAAGCAAAGCACTCATACAGTGAAAACTTTGACAAAAATATTTATAGTTAATTTGGAAGGGTACTTTAAGATGAAAATAATATTTATTACATTTATTATTTTATTTCTTTAAGAAAGAAGGTTTGAAACGTAAATGAGAATTTATTTCACAAAGAGTATGTAAATTACGTTATGAGATTATGGTACAGCTATCATATATTTATATGCTTAACTGAGTAAGTTATTTTATTATATTTGATCTTGTAGAGAAAGAGAAATATTTGAAAAAGAATAAATTCATATTTTGAAGGGAAAATTTAATTATTGTATTAAGTTCCTTGAGCTCAGAACAAATTACAAATATCATTATCTGATTAAAATCTTTTATTCCAAGTGCGACTGATAATTACTAAAATGTAAATAAACTTCGTTCGAAATTTATTAATTTTACAATTACTAGGTTTTCAGTTACAATTACTCGGTTTTAGAGACGTCTTATTCCTTTAGAAGTATTGTTTGGGGAATAGCAAAATCATTCATTTGCAAATATAATTAGTTTTATTTTTAATCAGAAGTCTCCTTGGAATTTAATGAGTATTTAATCTCATAATTGGATTGCCAAAAAAACAACGAATAATTTATCGGTAATATATTTTAATAGTTTTATTATTTAAACTCCTAGAACAATACTGTTTACTTCACATTTAAAAACACAAAGAACTTTCATTTCTATGTTAATAATACATTTCGTGAAGAATATCTTTTATATTTGGATTACTGTTAATCTGTATATTTTTTCATTATATAAATAATTATTAAAATATTTAAATGAAGTATTATATTTGCAAATTTCTCAAGTATTTTCTGCCTTTGTTATTACCTTATTACTCAGTATCTGTCTTTGTTATAGGATGTAGAAAGGGTTCAGTATTCACATAATTGCTTTCTAATTTGCTTTTACTTAATTAATACGTAATTTAATTTTATTTGTGTATTTTTTCACAATATTTTTACTTGAATGATTCTTGCAGTCGTGTATTAACAAAAGATAATTGAAATCTCTTCTTGGAGCATTAAACAATGCTCACTGTTTTGTCTTTCAAATGATTTGGTGATGCCTGAAAATTTCTTCTTGCATCTGTTAAATTTCATTTAGCACAATGTTATTAAATATAAAATGAAACGGTTGTTCCAAAGGAAAAATACATCTTAAGGAATTCTTAAATATTCTTTTGTTTATAATCGCGAAAGATCTTTGGTATTTATTGTACTAATTAAATTGTGATAAAGCAAAATCAATGAACAACTTGGAAATGATTATGAATCTTATTCAAAAAATTCCATAAAATATATCTATTAAAAACTTGAAAAATGCTTATAAATTATTCAGAAATAACAATTTAATTTTTAAAGGGATCTTATATGATATTTAAGTAAGATGAAATAACAATTATCAGTCAACTTTTTCATATTACCTATCATAATTCGTAGAAGAATGAACTTTAATGTAATATGAAGCTCTTTATACAATTTGTAATGTTTCATTTAAAAGAAAATTTCTTTTAATTCGGATAATTTTGGTAAAATCATCTGAAATCTCTTTGGTAAAATCATCACAAAAATGATAATTCATGATATATTCATTTCTTTTAGTGGGCGTTTGCAATTGACGAAACGATTAAAAACGAATCCAGTAAACAATAAAACAAATGCAAGCAATCAATAAAGGGAAACAAACAATAGTACCTCTTTTTTCCCAGTAATAATCTCGTCATTTATGAACCAGTTTAGAGTCGCAGCTGGTTTAGAGCTGGATGATGTGCAGTTTACTGATACAGTGTCTCCTACTCTGTATTTAGGAAGACCTCCAATGATTCTTGGTCCTTCCGTAGGCAAAACTGAAACAAAGAATTAAGTTACAGATGGAATTGTGTAAAACGTATCGTAAAAGTAGATAAATATTCATTGTTTCTTACATGATATTACAATATTTATTTTTGATAATTACTTTTGTAGAGACTTAATTCATACAAAATTCCCACCAACTGTGTTACCATATCTTCCCTATATTGTTCCGTATTTAGAATATCGAATAACATTGTGGTGATATTGGCAATATTGTAGCGAAATATGTTAGCATGAAACTCTATTAAGGTATCTGATGGAGTTTGAATTTTCCTCCTAAAATGGTAACTGCATCTACAGCAATATGAATCATTACAAATAAAAAATTAACATTAGAAAATGCTAGTCTGATCTGAACTTTTTTAATCATATTCTTTGAAAGCAATGGAATCAAATATTTTGAACCTTAATCATTAAAAAATGCAATTTAGGGACAAAAAAATGTCTGCAGTAATGTGTAATAATCAATTATGCTACTAACTAGTCAGAGTAGATTTCTTACTGCCCCATACATCGTGCGCATGCTTGTAGTTCTTGATCACATACCTAAAAAACGTTTCTTCCCAGAAAACGTTTAAAAAGGAATGAAGAATGATTCATTGACAACAGCTTTCGAGTACCGAAAACATGTATTGCAAAAGGAGGTTTGTAATTCATATTTATTTGAGCCATGAAAGAAACGTATAATCGCTCAGGATAATTACTTCAAAGAAAACACCAAATACGATACTTCATTTGCATTCATTCTTTCTTAATAAAATATGATCAGGAACATTTTAATCATTGCAAAATATATAAATAAATTATTCACATTTTGGATTAAGAAAAAAAAAATTATCGAGTTTAGAGCTTCGAGAACTGAATGCCAATAGACAGGAAACGAGCTGCAAATTGCCATGGTACGAAACACTTTTTTTTTATTAAATAACCGAACTCAATTTTCAAGAATTATATAGAAAGCTATTTCCATGACATGTTTCTCAAAATCATCTCGGACAGGTTCATAAAAGACGAAAGATCTAAGATGAGGGGGAGTTTTAAAAATTAGGAGTCGTACAGGAAGAGGCGCGTTTTCTTTCACAGCTAGACTGTTGTCCTGAATTCTCGATGCGATTCCACATCCCCCTAGTTGCTATTCCTTATTTAGAGTTCAAGAATACTCAATACTTCGTGACAAGTGACGCGGCATAAATTATGCAGGAATCAGACGTGCTCCGAGTCCAGATGGATGAAAAAGTGTTAGACCTCTAGAAATGCTCGTGCCCTTTCCTATTCCACGTCTGCAGCACTTTTATAGTTTCGGTGGGAAAGTGTTTACTTATAGGGAAAAAATTGAATTGAGATCGGTGTTATGTAACATTATTTTAATTAGATCTTCAAAGCGGTTCATTAACCTAACATGGCAATTGATAATAAGTAAAATGTGTGTAGCATATTATTTTAATTATCTCTGTTGAACGTTTTATTATCAAATATGACAATATATAATGAATATAAATGTTTTAGAAATAGATTGAAAATAAAATAGTATCAATAAGAGTTATCTTTATTCAATATGCACAGTATAATCCTTCAGAAGTTTATAAAATATACACAATATGTTATACTCTGTGTTTACCTTTTTATTAACAATCTATTATTTATTCTATATCTTTGATATAATGAGTCTGTTTTTGTTAATGGTACTTGTCATAGACAAGCCCGCTGGGGATTTTAAGTCGAGTTTTAGCGTCCCTTGTTTCAATAGCGCCATCTAAGATCAAGAGTGTGTCTTACTACTTATGCATCACAGGTAGGATACATTTCATTCACTCATCCACAGATCGTAATTTAGACCTGAATCAGAGAATGATCACCTCTATTCCAATACCCCCAGTGGTGTTGTCTCAATTTGTAGGACTTTGTGGCTACGACAGATTTACTCGCAACCCAAGGGATGCGAATCCATCGTCCTACCATCGCTTATCCTATATGGTGGAAGTTGACTGTTTGGAAAGTAAATGACTTGGTTAAATAAAAAAGATTTTTAAAAGTTAGCATTATTTCAGATTCGCATTCAACACTTGTGGCCTTAAATTCGATAAATAAGACTAGAAAAGCAATTGGCAAATTAAAAAAATGTCAAGGTATAAAAATAGAGTGATGTGTTACTATTATGGATGACAGCTCACTTAATTCATTATAAAAAATAAAAGACTGACAAAATCAGCTCTTCTATCAGATGAAATGGATATTCGCTAAAAGATAAATCTACTATACATATTAAAGAAGGTAGAAATAGAATTAAAGAAGAATGTCAATACCCTTGGAATAATACTCAAAAAGGTCCGAAAACAAAAGAATATTTTTTAAAAAAAATCACTAAATGTTGACAAAAGGCGTCTTTTTTTCTCAATAAAATCTTTATAGAATATTAGAATATTAAAACTCAACCAAGTGAAGTTGGTAAAGATGACAAATGTCAATGGGGAAAAGCAGTAGGAAAGGTTTATCAACACACTAAATAATGCGAATTTTGCAAAGAGATAGAAGTAAATATCCAATAAACTGCAAATTCCTGTATTAAAGTAAGTCCAGTCTCTTTCTTTTCTTGTTCAAGATTAAATTTTAGGAAAACTGACAGAAATTAAGGAAAATGCGCATTACAATGGATAGAACGGTGTAAGGCTTTTCTAATAATGTGTGTTATATGAGTATCAAAGTTTAAAGATTAAAAATATTTAGCTAAACAAACCGTTAAAATCAAGTTACATTAAATATTTAATTGAAAATTTTAATTATCATTAATTTTAACAAACCAGCTGCACACCAAAGGCAAATATTATATAATAAAACGCATTTACAGAAGAATAATACCGAATCATCTTCATCTTTTATATTCAATATACCTTTTCAAGGATTCATTAAAAACTTCTTCACAACATAATTAGAGAATAATTCTTTTTAGATACGCCTAGCTTATTCAGTTTGATTAGTGATCTATCTTCTCATGGATTACATCCTATTATATTGTAACTAATAATTTCTGAAGATACTAACAATTGCTGATATATTAGATAATTATAATATACTCTGTAATTAGTCTAGGAGATAGCTCAAATAATTTATCAATTACTTCATTCTGTTGCTCTAGTAACACGTGTATCACAATTAAATTTGTTAATTGACTGCCTTTATTATAGAGATTAGTGTTTTTATCACTATTTGCTTGAGAAAATTATAATTATTTCCTTTTGAATATTAAAATAGTTAAGGGACAAATAATAATGATTAAAAAGATTGTAGAATCAGATTTTAATCTATTTCGTTTCATATCAGAAATTACAGTTTATTAGAAATGTATAGGTTAATTAATATATATGAAATCATGCATTAAAAATGGCGAGGTTTTCTCGCAAAAAAAGATAAAAAAATACCGAAATAATTGAACACAGCACAGGATAATAATTAATATTTCATCGATTTTTATTAATGTGCATTAGATTGAAAAATACATATTTTTACAGCAATTAAGTATCAATCATATAATTTAATCAAACACATAACGGTATTTAATCAAATACTTTTAACATCAGAATCATATTTCTTTCTAAAATATACGTGTTTAATATTCGACAATTTTATTCGTTCGATGTAATATTAATTCATCATCAATCCAAATAGTTAATGTGAAACAAAATTTCTTCAGAATATAGTCAAAATAAAAGTTTACAATAATATCGGCATCATCTATGCATGTTTCTGCTAAATTATTTATTTTAAAAAATCTTTCTAGGATTGATAAACAGCGTGGGTTTTTATTTTTCAACTTTTTTATTTTGAATATTTTAAATAGACATTAAAACAATTTTAATAATACAAACACTTTTTTTACAATAACTTCAGAAGATTGCCATTTCTATTTTAAAGGTTTGCTTATAATATTGATCGTTTCTTAATTTTGAAAATATTTTAATTAATTAGAATTTTTTTAGTACACTTCGTTTCTATAATGAAATTCAAACTCTTCCAATGATTTCAACAAATATTTAATTTCCTTTTTTTTATTTCCAATAGTAAATAGGAAGATGCTATATTCATAAGCATATTTTTACATTGATAAGCTTTCATTTTAAGGAATATTTTTAAATAAAATTTAAATATTTTAAATAAATATTTTAATAAATATCAAAGTTTCTCTTGTAAACACAAGTTTTTAAAAGTGCTCTAAAGTTTAATCTTTTTTCTATTATTAATTGCAATTTCCTGTTATATAGCTTGGAGCTTCAAAATATACCATTATTCCATAAAATTGGGAACTTTTTTTTCTCTCTCTCTCATTTTTTAATAAAGTAGTAAATGACAAAACTAAAATATTACGTAAATGTAAGTTAAAGTTACGTAAATTCTAGAACAAATTCTGTAAATTCCAAAAAATTCTAATATTTCATGACATTAATCCTTGGTTGTTGATTTTATTTTAATGAACAAATTAATTCAACTACCACGGTTCTGAATTAGATTGAATTTTTACTGATATCTCGTTTGCATCGATATTCTAATTTTAAGAATATGAAAGATCTGCAATAATGGTACAAATTCGAGATTATCATGAAAGAGATAAACTGAACAAGAGTCATATTTCTAACATAGTACAAGTTTTATATTATCCTTATTTTTAATTTTAGCATTGGTTTGTTGAAAGATATCTTTAAGCACAAAATACAAATAATGCGTGTATTGTAACGGAACAATACCAATATTTATTGCTAACAAACTGATTATCAATAATTGATAATTTTTAAGAATTTAAAATTAAATATCGACCTTATTTATTTACATCGATGTAATTGTAAGTTTTTACTACAGAAAAATCCTTGCTATTTTTTTTAGTTAATTACTGCAAAGTTTCAGCTTTCTAATTCATCATCACAATGAATGCTGCATTTCTTTATGGGGCAGCACATTTTTTATAATAGTAAATAATGGAAAATATCTTAAATTAGGATATTCATGCTAAAATATAAAAAGAACTCGGATCTCAAACATATGGCTGTCGATATCTTTGAAGAAATAAAATAAAAAAATAAAAAGCGCAATCTGTTTCTTTGATATTTCTTCTATTAGAGATTAAAAACTAATTTTCTTATTTAATTGAAAATCTGAACACAAATATATAAAACACGTGTAAAGAATTTGGTTTGGAGGATCTAATTATTTTTCAGGAGTAAAAAATATTTACATTTTATTTATTTACTTGCTAGTTTATTCATACATGCTTTGAATAAAAATTTATTCGCGTAAAAATTAATTTTAGCCATCAATTTGTAAATGCAAAAACCTATTTTTTAGTATATAAACATGTTTAGATAATGAGTTTATTAATGCAGGTGCTTACCATTCTATTTAAATATTTCAGATTTTAGTAGAGTTCCTCTACAAACAAATTTGAATACATCAGCGCATATAGTTACAGATTAAGGAAAAACAAACATTTAATTGCTTTTAGATGTAAATGAAGATAAATAATAAAATAAGGTTTTTATTGAATTGACTAAAAAGATATTTAAATTATTTTTTTGAATTTAAATTATAGAAGCATGTATTAAACAATAAATCGTATTATAATTTTAAAAATTTAATAACTTTAACTTTAATTGAACTGTTAACGCCCCCTGGTGTGGCGTTGATTAATTATTGTGCGTGTTTGGTGTGAAATATACCTTTTATGTATTTCTTATAAGTATTCCTGTGATGTGGTGGTTCCGTGGGCTGTTAGCCCAAAAATAAAAGGGTTTTAATTAACCTAGATAAGAGTATCTCCATCCAAATGCTCAGAATGAATATTGCGCATGCATGCTCCGTTGCATTATTATTATTTTTAAAAATTCGCATATTACTTTCCGCGTTTTAATGAAATAATGTAAATTTAAACTGATTATTAAATTATGAGCTATAATTTTTGGGGGAATTTCTGCTATTTCCTTTTCATTATCTCGAACATTTGATCTCATCAGAAGGATAATTTCTCATTATTTTTTAATCAATAAAATGATGGCACTGAAGAGAAAAATAAAATGTTTTTTTTATATTTTAATGCATTATCATTAAAATATCGTTTTCGAATCGCACAGAAAATTTTAACTTTATTAACTACTCGTAAACTGTATCTACAGTATTTAATATCAGTTGCAATATCATTTTTAACCTTAAAACAATTCTTCGTTTTTTTCACTAATTTCCAATAATTAAATTATTTTTATTACAGAAAGTTGTTTTATAAAAATAATTCTAGTTTTAAAATTTTAATGATACAGTTAATTACGTTTAAAATTTATAGACTAAAAGTTCTGCGTTTCTGAAAAGGAATTTCCGTTACTTGTAACTTAAATCAGAAATGTATTCTTTATATGGCTTTTGATTAATTCTGATATATAAGGAATATTTAATCATGAAATCTTTAAATTGAATATCAACTCCTTTGTCTATTGTACCTAGGTTGGAATTAAAAATTACGTTACAATTATGAATATTTAACTACATCATTATTTCATTTTCTATATCTTATGATACAACTTATTTTGAATTATTCAAAATTACAGAACTAAAAGGAGAACTCCTTTCTTCAAAAGAATGCGTTTACAGGGAATCAACATTCAGTTTCTAAGAATTCACGCTATTTCAAATATTTGATGCAAGAATAATGAATGCAATAGCGTTTCCAATGTGAACCGTTATGTATTCCAGATTATTTTACGAACTTGCACTTGGTAATGTGCAATAGAAAAATAACTGAAATCAATATTCGGGATAAATCCAGTTTAGTTTCACTTTATTTTATTTTCAAGAAATGAGTTAAAGACTTTATGCTTAACGAACGCAAAAGGAATATTACATATTTTCCGTTCATATCAAAAGTTGCCGTTTATTGCTACAGCATTATAATATGTTCAATAATGATTCAGTAATACTAAAAAAATTGAAACAGAATACCATGTAATAAATGTCTTGAAAGGATTATTTGAAATTTCTTTATAAAATTGCTCATATGAAGCAGAAATATTCGATAAAATTTTCTTAGTACTTTTTTAATCATTTAAATTTGCTTGAAAAAAATAAAATGGCATTGAAAATAAATAATTAAGAAATCCTGTATAATCTAGTGTTTAAATTGTAGAGTAATAAGAGTTTAAAATCTAAAATATGCTCTTTGTATTAAATTATTAGCAAAATTATATGTCAATCATTCTTTGCTTATGGTAATATTTTTTGCATTCATTGTCAGTAAAAAAAATTAAAGATATTTTTAATACCGGAAAACTATCCATTTTTATAAAAATATTATTTTTTTAATTTATGAACATTCGCATTAAAGATCAATTAATAATAATAATAAAGGCAGTTTTAATTATTAAATATCAGATACCCATCCGATTACTTTTTGTTTTAAGTTAGAAGGATTATCATTCTGATAAGTTGTAAAGATAATTTCAAATATTAAGTTATCAGAAAATAAACCAATTTAATTTTGTTTTATTTGATGTTAAAATGGTTATCATTATTGCATTCAATATATTTAACTCTTAAATTGGCTAAAATTGTGAAGTTTAAGTAAAAAAATAATTAAGTGCATATACTAAGTAAGTGGCATATATATAACTAGCTTTACCCACACGGTGTTGTCCGTGGCATAACATCTAAGAGGAAAAATTAGCTTTAAACTTAAGTCTGATTCAATTGCATGGCGATTTAAAGAGAAACAGTTACTTCGCTAAACAGAAGGCCCTCGTTCGCTAAGTGTGAACATTTTTTTCTCTGATATTCGCTGACCGAACGTTTCTTTCCTCTACATTTTCATTATCGCGCAGCAAACGAAGCTTTTTGGCATTTAATATGCTTCGACCAGGGCTGGGTTTCTTTTTTTTTTTGGAGGGGGGGGGGCAAAATGAGTTTTGAATCGCTGTTTAAAATCAGATGTAAACAAAGAGATGAATCGCATAGGCATACCACAATTCTTGCTGAGTTTTGAATCGCTGTCTAAAATCAGATGTAAACAAAGAGATGTATCG
>JAPMOR010046279.1:0-19266 GCA_026543865.1 Argiope aurantia | reverse complement strand
TGTGCTTCATCAGGCGATAACTTCTTACGACCTTGCACTTTATTGGTCAGACAAGAGAAGAAGTACATGACGGATATTCATGTCAAACTGTAACGTTTTGCTGGCAATAAGTAACCAAATGTGACAATTTTATTTATCGCTTTCTAATGACCATAAAAGCGAAATGTTGATGCCTCAAAATCCATAATTCAACAACTTTCTACCCTTGCATTTTGTGGTTTAAAAATCTCAAACCAAAACAACATTATGTTCTCACATGAGAATAATTACCGAGTGAAGCTCTATCTTCCAGATATTGGTATTTAAATTAAACACAATCAATCTTTTCTTATCTCACCATACAGGAAATGTATCTCACAAATAAAATCAATATATAGATATAAACATTCCTTTGATTAACGAAAAAATTCCTCTCGATATAAAATTTCACCTTCTGACGCAGAGAATATATTTACGAATATGGAATCGACAAAATAAAAAAAATAAAAAGATAATGACCAAACAGAGAATTTTTAACATAAGGGGAAATAGAAGAATAAGTGGAAGCGCGAAATATATCTTCTTGAAATGTTCTTTTTCTTCACTTCTTTCTTGGAGAGCAAAGAGAAACGTTCTCTTTTTCTCGAGAATGAGCCACTAGGGTGTGATGAAAGCGGAACTTAAATTAAACAGAAATTCCTGGCGTTCTGCGGTATTCACTCAATGTCACTGCTTGAGAGCCTCATTCTAATAAAGGGTAGCGGTGTGGAAATGTTATCTCGTGAAAATATGGAATTTTATCGGAGGGCTTGTGAGATATTTGGATTTTTGGAAACATTATAATAATTATTGTGTGTATTTTGTTCTTTATAATGAACTCCATCATCTATATGAAGCTTCTATTCCTTAAATAATTTTATTTAGAAATAAATAAGAGGTAATATATCATTTTGATTGTAAACGATATTAAAATTAACTATAGTAACATTAAAATGGTATTTTATTATGAATAAATTTGTGAAATACGCACACACACACACACACACACACACACACACACACACACACACACACACACACACACACACACACACACACACACACACACACACACACACACACACACACACACACACACACACACACACACACACACACACACATACAAACATACATACATGCGAGAATATGATGTTTTTCTTTTCTTTTCTTCTTTTTTTAAGTCACAAGTGAACGGACAGAAAAACGGCGAGGTATGGCGTTTTTGGGGCATCAGTTTTTAGTTTTTAGTGTTATTAGAAAATGATAAGGAAATTTGTCGCATTTGGCACATATCGCCAAGAAAAAGTCACAACTCGGAGCGAATATCCGCTATGTACCCGATCTTCATGTCTAGTCAATTTAGTGCAGGGTCGTAAGAAGTTATCGCCACACACACACACACACACGCGCGCGCGTGCACGCACACACATATGTAAACATTATTTTATGTTAAGCAGAATACAGGTGCGACAAGCAGTGAAGAGACATTTTTAAATTCTATTTATTCTCACCTGGGAGACAGGCATGATATATTTACAAGAAGGTGCGGAGAAGACACGTTCACCACATTGCGGCACAAATGCAGAAGTCGGGAAGAGAGCAAAAAATAAATTATCCCTCGTCTTATATGACGTGAGATATTCATAGGAAAAATATTTTTTTACAGTGTTAATATATTATTAACATTCTGATATGGATTTCTGACGTATGTCAATCACAAGTAAGAGAAACACAGAGATCGTTTAAAAAGAATGTGCTTACTGGACATTTTTCTATCCCGTCACGCGGAGCGTGTGAAAGTGCAAATGTAAGCATTTTTACAAAGCTTCTCTTGGATTAATTAAGTAGAGGAAGTGTAATTGGATCTGTAAATAAGAGAATATTTTAGAATGATGTTACTATAGATTAAATGAAGATAAAACTCTGGGAATTAATTTGGATTTAAAATAGAGTTTAAAATATAATTACACCGCTTTCAGCTTGAACGATTTTCATAAGAAAATGAAAACTAATAGTTTTCTAAATATCAACGAATGCGTAATCTGATTGTCACGTGATCGTTTAAACTGGTTTTTCATGAACAGAAAAAATTCTGGCCTCGAGGAAAAAAAATTAGAGCTCGACTGAATTTTGGTCAAAAATCCTCGCTTTTCTAAGTGTTGGTGATTGCGAAATATGAATCATGTGAGATCATGATGTTTTCCTCTTGGATTAATACCACGTGACTTCAAAAAAATTATGTTCTGACACGATAACTTAAAATTTAACATTATAACAGATTTCAATTTTTTTTTAATTTTTATTTTATTACCCTAATTCGACAAGGTAGATCATTCAATTTTAACTTACATAAAAGTATACAATTTTAAATATTACTAAGTTGAAAAAATATTAAAAAAGAAAAGACTTTTATAAAATGCAATACCATCTTCTATAAAATACTTTTCATCTGAATCAAAATTTCAGAGGAATAATCTTAATAAATTTCGTTTCATATATCTGGTTATAAGATAGGATAACTCTTAACTTATTTTATATCATTATTTTGGCAAATTACTGGCAAAGTCAGAAATTTAATCGCCATTTATTTTGTTAGCCAAGACTTTTATGACTTTCTGAGATGACGACTATAAGTTTTCGCTATTTCACCTGTCAACCAAAAGGATCTGGGTTTAAAATGAGACCGCCCATAATTTATCTTTCAAAGAATCATCCATTAAGAGTTGAAACGAAAGATTCCGGAGAATTATCCTCTCTTCCTCCTCCCCCCCTCTTAATTTCATTCTCTGAGTCGCAGTTAAATGGGGCTTGTTGGCGAAAAGTGGATCCGACGGATGGGTCGTTAACCCTTCAGCTCTGGCCGTGACCCGCATTCGTCACCGTTCTTAAATGAGGGTGGTACGTAATAATTCTTGCTTTGGAAATAAAATTATACTTATGCATGTAATAGCTGCTAGCCGCCTTTATTGACCTGCTATTAAGCTGGAATTGATGGTTGCTAAAATTTTTGATTAAATAATTTATGTAGCTTGCTCCAAGAATTTTTTCAGCAAAATACATTTAAATTTCATATTTTTACGTGAATATATATATACAAAACATAAAGATATTTTAGCAGTTGCGCGACCAAATAGAAGAAATATTTGAAATTTTAAGACTTCGATTTGTTTTACAACGAGAAGCATAATTTATGTGTAATGAATGAGTGGGAAAAATACATTAGTCTACATCATAACACAAGAGTAAAATATACTAAAATTTTTCTCTTCAGTGGTTTTATTATGAGATTTTGATAAGGATTTCTTTGACACTTGACATTTAAAAAATGTGGCACGTAACATTTCTTTGGCACGTTTTTTTTTAACGGGTATCTTTAAAAGACCGTTGTAAGCATTAAGGATATTAATCCCTTCACTCGGAATGTGAGAAAATGCTGAGACTAGAGTTTTATAGGGCTTCGTGTAGAATTGATTAAATAAAAAGTGGGAACTGGACTAGTAAATAAGAGGAAATTTAATATGAAATTAATATGAGCTAATTTAAGATAAAAAATAGGAAATTAATTAGGAATTAAATTAGATTAAGATATATCATTACACAAACACAAACACACAAATACATATATTTATATATAACATGTTTTAACAATGCGTGTCTGAAAAGATGGAATTTTTGGAATTTTTACTAATATTTATTTCATCCCGGAAGGCATAATTTGTGTCCAGAGAAAGTAATAAGAGATGCGTCAGTCCATATTGCGACACTAGAGCAAAAGAGACGGAAATTTGTCTCTTCAGTGATTTTACTGTGAGATTCAGATAGGAATTTCCTGCCATGCGTCGACTTAGACAAGGGAATCTTAGGCATCTTCGAAAAGTATATGCAAATGTTAGGGATTTTAATCTCGTTTCTAAAAGTGTGAGAAACTCTGTAACTCTTCAGTTTTTTACAGCGCGTGTTGGAAATAATTAAATATAAAATTGGAATTGGTTCAAGAAATAGAGAGCATTTGAGCAATAAGTTAATATGGGCTGATTTAAGATAAAGAGACATCAATAGGATTGAAATTAATATCATTGCATCATTACGCACGCACACACACACACACACACACACACACACACACACACACACACACACATATATATATAAAGGATTACATGTACAGAACATTGACCCTATCCGTAACACATTCTATAATATATTGCTTCGAACTACAGGCAATATAATCTAATAGTTGTCTTGTACTTGATTTCAGAAAGTATTCAATTCCAGATGGAAAAATGTTGTAATTCATGAGAAAAATTTTATTTTACAATGGGATTTTCGAATTTAAGAAACTGATTTATGAAAGAACATTGGGTCAAAACAGTGATCAGCTATGCTAAATCTTCTGTAAAGTATTGCTTTAAAAAGTTTCACAGCATTAAATTCCAAATCGTTTGATATTACCATATAGTTTTCATTGGAAAAATTGACGATAAAATTTAAAGAATTGAAAAAAAAATGTTTACTGCTTAGTGACTTATAAGCAAATCCTAAAGTTTTGATTTAGTTTAGTTATTTTAACTATCCGTTATAAAGCAACACTAGGGCTATTTTGGGACGGATCTTGTAATTTTGAACCTCAGTCAGATGACAAGGACGACACCTGAGCTGGCACCCCCTCTCCACATCACACCAGCGGGAGGACGTTTGGCATGACGGATTTAACGTGCAACAGACCCCCTTACACGACATTCTTCAGTGGAATCGGGTCTCGAACCTGAAACGCTACGGCTCACAAGCCGAGACCTTACCACCAGGCCACAGCGGCCTCATAAAATTTTGAATCGAAAGCTCATGGCAGTTCGATGCCAATCAAAGTCTTGCGTTGATTAATAAATCTTTCACCAGCTGTGAGTTGAAGTGTATAAAATAGTAATATTCAGAACTGCATAATTAAATTAATTTTTGCCAGAGAAGAGCGGTTTTTATGTCAACAATTTATCAAAAATATTTTTTTAAATATGATGAATATGGGCCGGGGTATTCTATTAATATTAGGTATCATAATTTTAGCTTTACTTTTATTAATTCATGTAATATGAAATATAATTTTTTATGCCATTTAGATTACTTTTGCAACTTGAATTATATGTACATTTCAAACATTTAAAAAATTAATTATTGAGCAACGATAACAAAGAATAACACATTTTTATTTCTATTTTTGTTCATTATAGTTCTTTAAGATTTTAAATAATGTAGATTGCTGAATGGCCCAAAACATTTTACATATTAAAATTAGACGAGAGAGGAGCCTTAATTCCTAGGCATTTCTACTTAGTTTAAAGTAGTTGGTAGCAAAGGGGAAAACTAAAGTAAAGAACCATTGTGCGTCAGTTGGGTAGAAAAAAGGATAGCTTATAAGCGCTTAAGGTGATGGGCGTATTTTCTATTGTAGAGGGCATAGTTAATTTGTTCATTTATTGTGGGTTTTTCATGAGTTTTGGGTTGATTAAAAATTTTTCTTGAAAGTTCTTTGATGAAATCATGTTTGGAGTTCTAAGATATCTGTGTAAAATATCATTTCGTATCAACCAGGAAGCATTTGGTAATGAAACGAAGTATTTTATTTGATATTGGCCGCCTTTGTTGACCAACCGATTCGCCGATCATAATTTCAAGTTACATACAAATATTTTATGTAATTTGTCTTTAATAGCTTCTTCATCAAAATATTTTTAGCTTTAAATTTTGATTGTCATATATTTCACTTACATTATTAAAAAGATCTTTAGCCATAGAGTACTCTGTATCTCTCTAATTTTCTGACAGCAACGTTAAATTTTCTGTTTTCAACCGTAAAGCTTCAGCTTTAAATTAAAGTGGAAATAATCAAACTTCAATTAATATAAAAAATTTTTTTAATGCAACCAAGCATTTTTTTAAAAAAATGAGTAATAAAAACAGAATATTTCAGCATTTAAATCATTTACGTGCACTAAAGAATAAATTTCAGAATTTATATGGTATCTTAAGAATTATTCTACAAAAATTTCTCAGATTTATCATAAAATTCAGTTTTTGCTTTTAATTTCAAAAGGATTTAAATGTCGTGAATAACAACATTTTATTTTGTTTTTGTCTATAAATATAATTAAAACAAGTATGAAATCTAAATTTTATACAGTCCTTTGATCCTAAGGAATCATATTCCTGCTACTTTTAAAAAACAAAATGAAAGTTACTGACTTCTGCTATGAAATCTGATCGATTTATGAATTTTTAATTGAATAGTTTATAACAAACAACATTTACATACGCTAATCAGTCTTGAGAAATCATTGATGCTCATTAGGGTATCGTCTTTGAGACGATTGATAATGTGGTACAAAAAAAAAAAAAAAAAACGCTCCCTTTTTTTGAATAGTGCTATTTAAATTTTCATTAATCAGTCGGTTTTAGTGACTGATTTAATTGAATAGAGTAGAACTCTTTTTATTTAAAATGTTGGAGTCTAAAGAATATTTATTAAAATATGATTCACAGGGCAGAGGATCTATGTAAAAAATTAAAATTCGTAATTCATCGGAGCATTTTCTAATTAAAGTTACATAAAATATGATAATTTATTTCATTTAGACTATTTTCGTGTCAGATATATGCGCCAATTATTACAGTTCTAGAAATACGCTATTGGACCTTGATTAGAGCAGATATCCTGTATATATTATACTATATATGCCTTAAATAAGACTGAATTATTGAATTAATAATACTATTTTAAAACGTCACAGAAAGCCTTTTTCGCTATAAAAAATATTTTCATTCTCTTCTATAAAAAATATTTTTTATAGAAGACATCATATTTCACGTTTATTTCAATTCATACAGACACGTGCTGTAAATTACACTTTCTTAGGATCCCTTCGTTGCAAGCATTAATTCAATCTTTGAGTTTAGTTTTTGTCAACGTGATGGCAACGAGCTGATAAAAGCTATTTTTTCCCATGAACTTGTATCATGAAAAGAATAATTTAAAACAATTAATATTTTCATAATCCTAAACCAAACAGTCCTGAGAATTCCTAGGCGTTGCTTGGGGATCATATTTGAGATGGTCGATAAAGTGGTCTAAAATCGCCAGTTTTTATTGAATAGTGATATTCCAATATTCATAAATCCGTTAGTTTTAGAGACTGATTCTGTTGATTGCAGTGCAACGCTTTTTATTTAAGATATTGTTCCAAGAATATTTTAATAAATATGATTCACATAGCATAGGAACTCTGTAAAAAGTTAACATTCGTCATTTATTGGAGCATTTGTAGACTCAAGTTACATATAATAGAATTATTTACTTCATTTCAACCATTTTAATGCATGTATTTCTAATATTAAAGGTTTACAAACTAGTCATTGCGCCTTGAATTGAAAGGATATATATTAAATCATATTTACCTTAAATGAAGCTCATTTATTGAATTAATAATACATATATCGTAAAAGATCACAGAAACCTTTTTTTTCCATTTTTTTCTAGAAAATATCATATTTTATATTTATTTCATTTCCTACGAAAACGTATTGATCATTACATTTTTTAAATTTAATTTCCAGTAACAGTTAAGTTATTTTTTTAGTTTGAGTTTTTACCAGTGTGATGGTAACACGTTGATAAAAGCTAATTTTTCCCACTACGCGCGTAACGTGATCGTGCAGGTAAATTTTTATTTTTATTTTGTTTGAAATAAATTGTTGCAAAAGATGATTAGATTATTTTTTTAAAAAATTCATTAAAAATAAGAACATAATTTATAGGCTGAAACATTAGTGTTGCTGGTAAGAAAATTTTTAAAACTTTAACTAGATGTAAAAATCTATTTTCTACTGTAATATTTTCGGAAGTTATAGCGGAAAAACGCTGAAATTTCGCTTAATTTTTAATTAATTAAAAAATTAAATATCGCTCCGAGGTGCACATTCCAGGCCTTCAAGTTATACACATGACAAATTTGGTAGCTGTAGGCTGAACGATCTGGTATATAGACGGCCAACACACACACGCACAAGCACACGCACAGCTTTATTATAAGTATAGATAATTAGAATTTTATTTCGGTTGGTTTGAGCAGCGAGTCTCCAAACTTGTGCAGAACTAGTGAGGATATATCTTAAAACTTGTCTGTATAATAACATTTTATTCTTTAGTGAATTAGTATGAAGAATAGCATTTTATTCTTTAGTGAATTAGTATGAATAATGGCATTTTATTCTTTAGTATCTGTACTCTGGAAGAAATACAAATTTTTGTAGGTACTTTGTGACTAATTTAGTTTTTATGATGACGTTGATTACTGACGTCATCTTGCGAGTTATTTAAAATCACTTAGGTCGAATTTTTAATGCAAAAAGAAAATGGAAATTCCGTAATGGGTCGTAAAAATAAAGAAACAAGTGTTTCTGAAAGAGAACGGATTTTAAAGCTTTATAATAATGGTAAATCGTACAATGAAATCTCTGTTCTAATTAGTAGACCTCGTTCAACTGTGCAATCAATCATACAAAAGTTTGCTGCCATTTTAAAAGTTACAAACAGTGCATGGTCTTGGCAATCGTGTCTTCTAACATCCTTTGACAGATGGTTTCTGGAACGTTCCCGATGTAATTATGAAGAAAATTCCCAAAGCAAATGCTCGTAAGTTAACATTAGAATTATAAAACACAGGGACATCAGGTTTCGTAAGTACTGTTCGAAATGCATGCAGGAAACAGGGTTTCTACCTCGTGTTGCGAGACGAAAATTCTTTGTAAGTGAGTAGAATCGAAGTTGCGATTAGCTTTCGTCAAGAAATAAATAAGCGAATAAAAGTCCAGATTTCTGAAAAAGGAATATTTTTTCCGACAAAAGTAAATTCAACATCTTTGGATCTGATGGGACACGAATGATAGGGAGGAAACACAATATGGAAATGCATTCTACATATCCTATGTATGCAAAAAGAAACTGGAAATTCATGCAGGGAACAGGGTTTCTATGGCCGTGTTGCGAGACGAAAATTCTTTGTAATTGAGTAGAATCGCAAGTTCCGATAAGCTTTCGTCAAGAAATAAGCGAATGAAAGTGAAGATTTCTGGAAAAAGAATATTTTTTTCAGACAAAAGTAAATTCAACATCTTTGGATCTGATGGGACACGAATGATATAGAGGAAGCACAATATGGAAATGTATCCTACAAATCTTATGTATGCAAAAAGAAAGTTAAATTCATGCAGGGAACAGGGTTTCTATGACCGTGTTGCGAGATGAAAATTCTTTGTAAGTGAGTAGAATCGCAAGTTCCGATTAGCTTTCGTCAAGAAATAAGCGAATGAAACTCCAGATTTCTGGAAAAGGAATATTTTTTCAGACAAAAGTAAATTCAATAAAAAGACAGTTTTGTGGTTACAGTAATAGATAAATCGGCAAATAATTTCGGTTTAATTTGTAAATATTATTATAAAGAACTTCTAATTAATGAATATAACTCCATTACAACTTACAAATTAAATAGCACCGGGAAAAAGGAATTGGATAAAAGGATGTTGGCTGTCGCTAAAAGAACTAAAATTAAGACTTGTTCTTTAAACTACCCTTACCTATTCCCAACAATAAAATTTCATAAAAAACCAATAAAATTTAGATTTATAACTAGTTGCACCGGTAGTTACAATTACTAAACTGAAAAACATTTCTTTAAATACTTAAAAATTTGTCTTGGACAAAATTAAAGATGAAGATAGTTTTATTATCAATAGTAATAAAGATATCTTGGAATTTCTAAAAAATAACAATATTTATAAACTTAATACTTATGATTTTGAAAATTTGTACACTAATCTACCTCATGAAAAGTTAATAGAGGCTTGTACTATTATATATGACGAATATTTAAATAGAGATATTATTACAAAAAATAATTGGCTAGAGTTGTGTAAATTTAATATTAAACTATGTTTTTAATGGAATTAATTTCTATAAACAAATAAAGGGGATTCCAATGGGAACAGCCTTTTCAAGTGCGTTAGCCAATATTTTCCTACATTATTATGAAAAAGAAATAATTAAACACAACTTAGTAATAGGCTGGAGATACATTGATGACTTAATTTTGTTAAATTTGGATAATCCTAGTGATGTTATTAATTGTTATCCAAAGGATTTAGTTTTGACTCAAACAAACGAAAATCAACTTATAGCTTATTATTTAGATTTAAATATTGAAATTAATAATGGAAAAATTTTAATAGGTATTTTTGATAAAAGGGATGATTTTAACTTTAAAATAATAAAACTTAGTAACTACCATTCTAATTTACACTCTAAAATTTTCAAAAATTTGATTTTTTTACAATTTAACAGGATTAAAAAATTTGCAATAATAAAAGTTCGTATATTTTAGCAACAAACAATCTCATTGAGAACTTACCTATTAACGAATTCCCCCAAACCTTTTGCAATATAGAGGTTTTGATAAGAGAAGAACTGTCTGATTTCTGCCTTTCTCCGGTTTGTTGGCTTTGAGTTATGACTCAACAGAGGGCGCTTCAACTTTGATGACGTTACACGATGGCAAAACTTAGTAAGCATATATAGCTGTAAACGTGGAAAATTTAATTTTGGTTCAATTTAACGAAGTGCATTTGATCTAACAAGTTTGCACTTGACATTGTCTTTTGGAATTATATTTTCAATTAGTAAGTACTTGGCTTTCCGGTTTAAATGATTTTGATTCTTTTTTCTTGGCATTTTGTGGCGTGATTTGCAGTGTTTTTTTCTGGATTGTTTTTTGAAAATGTTTTTATTCTTGTGATACTAATTTTTGTCTCCAAAACCTCAATTTTCTGGGATTTTCGGGTTACGAAGGGTCATTTGGTTGGACGAGAGTCAGACCCTTCACAGAAAAAATCCCTGATTTGAATCCTTGCCTGAGGGTGATCCTTGAAAAAGTCTTCGGGCCGGATTCATTTTATCTTTCTTTTTAAATTTTGAATGTAAAATTATTTTAATTCTATTTTGGTTGCATGGAACAGGGTTTCTATGACCGTGTTGCGAGACGAAAATTCTTTGTAAGTGAGTAGAATCGCAAGTTCCGATTAGCTTTCGTCAAGAAATAAGCGAATGAAAGTCCAGATTTCTGGAAAACGAATATTTTTTTCAGAAAAAAGTAAATTCAATATCTTTGGATCTGATGGGGCACGAATGATATGCAGGAAGCACAATGTGGAAATGTATCCTACAAATTTAATGCGAACAGTGAAACATGGAGGTGGAAGCTTGCTTGTTGGGATTGTATGAATGATTCTGGGGTTGGTGAATTAGCCTTTATTTAAGGCACATCATCAGCTTTATATTGGTATTTAAAAAAAATGGGACCAGCGCAACAAAAATGGGCTTGAATGATGATTACGTTTTAATGCATGATAATGACCTTGTATATAGGCATGCAACTTTGCATAAAATGAGTCTTATACTTAAGGCATGCAATCCTAAATACAAGACTCTGCATATTATATAACACTCCAAAGTTCATGAAATTTTCTCCTCAGTCGATGGATCTTAATTGAATCTCCATTGAAATTTTCTGGGACATTCCTGTTAAAAATGTTAGATCCAATCACATTTCTAATAAAAATGATTCGGTATCAGCTCTCGAGAATGGGACTAGCTTAGTAGCAGGAAATTTGGTATCTATGCCAAGGAGACTCAAGGCATTTATTTTCGATAAAGGATTCCCTACAAGATGTTAGTTAAAATATTATGAATGCATGGACCAATATATATGTAATGTACAAATACTTTTTATGTCTCAAGATGATAGATTGTTTTAAATTTACAAATATTTATTCATGTATAAAATTAGTTTCATGTAAATTTCTCATGGAAATATTAAAAGTATATTCCATTGTACATTTATAATTACTTAAAGTGGAATTTATATGTATAATTTTTGTCAATGGGTCTCTTTTCAATTAATCGTCTTGCTGTATGAATACTTTTTACACCCATTGTATATCCTTTTCATTATCTGCGATATTTCCACGCGGATTCATTGAGTGAAATTATAATACAATTGAACTTAGCATTCAGATAGAATATATATATCGAAATATTACGTTTTTAATGAAATCTGGTGCTAACAAAATTGCTTCAATTACAAAATTCATCATCCATGTACACAGTAAAAGAACAGGTGTAAATCCAGAAAAGTAATATACTGTGGCTCCCAAAAGTGTTCGTACACCAACAAGAATCAATTAAAAACCTCATTATTTACCATTATATATTCTTATTTTTACATGTAAATTTTTTCATAGCATATTTTTACAGTTCTTAATAAAGGAGTGAAGAATAAATTTTAATTGCGATGCAAATTATTTTTTTAAAAATGACAATAAATAAAATTGCACAAAAATAGGACACAAAAGTGATCATACACTTTAAAAAAACATCACTAAATACGAAATTTTTAAAATTTTTATAAATGTTTAGTATTTAGTAGGATATCCTTTATTCTTTATAACAGCTTTTAAACGTTTGGGCATAGATTTAACTAAACGGTCGGTTACTGATGCACCTATCTTGTTCCATTCTTCGATCATTAAAGCTTACAGTTGAATTTTCGATTTAATGTTGTGACTTCTTATACGCCCGTCTAATTCTTTCCAAATATGTTCTATAGGGTTTAAATCCGGTGATTGAGCTGGTGTTTTAAGGGTTTGAGGGCAATGATAGAGGCAAAAAAGACGAACATTCATGGTCGTGTACTTAGGATCGTTGTCTTGGTAATTTACAAAGTTGTTTAAAATGCCCAATTTTTGTGCTTACACTTTAAAATTATTATTGAGAATATTTATATAAACTCTATGATCTATTATACCATCAATGAATACTAAATTGCTCACTCCAGCAGCTGACATACATCCCCAAACCATGACACCTCCACCGCCATGTTTTACTGTTCCAACTAAATTCTTAAGATTAAGTTCTTCGGTTTTTTTTTCTTTTTTCTCCATACAATGATTCTCCCATCTGACCCAAAGATGTTAAACTTACTTTCATCTGCAAATAAGACACGATTCCAATAGCTCTCTGGCTGGTTTATCATAGATTTGGCAAATTTAAGCCTAGCAATTCTGTTCTTCTGACTTACAAAGAATTTTCTTCGTGCAGAGCGACCATGTATACCAGCATTCCGAAGAATTCTACGAATAGTTTCACAGGAAATAGAAGCTCCATTTGATTCATTATATTGTGAAGTAAACTTTGTTGCACTCAGACGTGGATTTTTTAGAAATTTACTCACAATATTTCTTTGACTTCTAGCTGACAGAATTTGAGAGCGACCATTACGAGGCTTGTTTGCAATTCTTTTTCCCTCTCTGTAACGTTTTATTATGCTTTGTACCGTTGAATGAGGTAGATTAGTTATAGTTGCAATGCCTCTAATTGATTTTTCAGCTTTAAAATGAAATATAATTAATTTTCGTACGTCTAAACTCGTTTCTTTACGAATGCGCGTCATATCTAAGAATAAAGTAAATAGAATAAATAATTGTGATATTAAATACTGAAATCAAACGATTTTAGTGTATTTTTCAATTAGAAGAAAAATAAGCCTCAAAAGATATTTTTATGATGAATTTAAATAACTAATGTTTGGATATACGAAGACTTTTGTGTTCTAATTTTGTGACATTATTTATTTATTTATTTTTTAGAACAATACTACTTGATTTTTTATAAAAATATTTGTTCAGTTTTATTAAGAACAATTTAAAGATGCTAATTTAAAAAAAAAAAACTAATAAAATGCTTTATTAAGAAGTATAGAACACAATTTCTGCAAATTTCTTTAGTGTACGAACATTTTTGGGAGCCACTGTAGTTATTCCGGGTTTACATTTGGCCAGATATTAGAAGGTAAGTAGGCAGCGCCTGAGTGGAAAAGCTGAAAAATGCTGTTCGGTTTATGGTAAGTAATTGTCTCAACGGGACAACTACAAGCCGCTGTATTGTATTTTTTCTTACCGCGCATGAGTTTGTAGAATTTGGCGGTATTTTGGCAATAAAAATTGATCAATTATCATAGATTAATTCCGCCCCTTTTTTGCTCTTTGTTCTTTCTAAAGAGCATTTGTGTGTTTGTGTTTTCATTTTATTCGTCATTTATTTTCTATAGTTTTTTTATATTTAAGAATGTTGACCTTTTATTATTTTATCATGCTTTTTTGTGTAAATATCCATCATTTTAATACGATACGCAGTAAAAATAAAAAATTCAGAGACGCCAAAACGGCAATTTATAACCAAGCATGGAATGCCTGAATCTATCTTGAGAAGTTGTGGTAAAAATAAATTAGTCACTTTCTACGCATGCTCTGCCTATTTGCCGTCTTATAACTGGTAGAGTAGTGCTATGATGGATTGATTTGATGAGGTAATGAAATTATGATGAATATCATCATAATAACAACAAAAATGGCTTCTTCAGGTTGTATATCAAAATGAAGTTTTTAAAAGTACCTTTAATGATCCGCTACTAAAAATACCAATGAAATCTTTAATCATAACTTATTGTTCATGATTGCCTCAGTGAAGTATTCTTGAGCATCAAATCATAACTGATACTGTGTAATATTCTTACACATGTTCTGTTTAATGTGTTAATGAACCTTCATTAGGTAATCGAATCGCACGACATCCTATTTCAATTAACTATGAGCGGAAATCAATTAGTGTCAGTAAAAAAATAATATTCTTAGTTTTAGAGTAGAAGAAAAATTATTTTTAATATTATATTTTTAAAATATTAGATGAATATGTACTTTTAATTAACTTATATTTTAATTAGTTTTTGAACTTTGGAAAATTATAAGACCTTCTCATTCTCTTGGTAGGGCATGCGTGCAGAATTTTTTCAATATTGGAAAAATTATAGAATTGTTTACAAACTTACAAACTTTCATATTTATACACAAATATTTTTTTTAAAGTTGACACTGAGAAATGTATAATGGCAGTATTGAATAAATGAAAATTTTTTAAACAAATAGTCTAGATTATGTATTATCATACCAATTCTTTAGTTGTATTAGAGATCTCATAAAAATGAAGTAAAAAGACCATGTAAATAATCAATTCGATAAATGCAGCTTTAAAATACGCATAAAATCAAAGAAACACAAACCAAAAAAACTTTCCAAAAATTTAGTAAAAATTATTTTTTTCTTTATTTTGCGAATCCTTTTTTATCACTCTGAAGAGAACAAACGCTTTTATTCCTTTATTCATCTGAAAATCCCGATCTTCGAGTCGATATCACGTGACTCCAAAAAATTACAAAACTTCATACGTATTTCCTACATGAGAAAGTAAAAATTGAATCTTTTTCAGGATATATATCGATTCTTAGTTAATCCATTGCTGCCATTGATAAAACTTCATCCCATCCAGAGTTTAATCTTTGACTTATCAATTTGTAATTAACTTTAACTGTACTTTTGAATGTACCTAAATAATTTATAAGATTCCATTACAGACAAAAACAGAATATAATTTATTTATTTTTTACTATTTTTCTTTTAAAATCAAATATTTGCAAAAATTTTGGTTTAAAAAAAAAAAATATATTTTCATTATTTTTTTGGTTCTGCTTGGAAACCCTGCTTTCTATCCATCTTTGACATTCGAAGATGAATTGCCAAGATCTACGATAAGCAAAACCACAGGTGCAAACGCTCCCATGATTCTTAGCCATGCAACAGTTACAGTCACTCACTGCGAAGTTTTTGAAAAAAGTTTCATTCTCAATAAAATTTTGTACAGTAATGTTCGATTTTGGTAACTTTTAGATTAAATCTAAAAAAGGGTTTCAATTGTTTTTCTTTGTTGTTGTATTTAGTTTTCGGTGGCAATCAGAACAAAACAATTTTGATTCTTTAACTTGTGAGAAAGTGAAGCTATCAAATTAAATAAGAAATTCCATCAATAAAGCAGATTTATTGCAAATTAATTTCGCTGATAATTCCATTGAAAATTATAAAGCTTTTAATTACATTTTCATTACACTAAATTAAAAATAAATTTAAATGTTTTACAAAATATATATTTATTATAAACTAGCCACATTTAGTGAATAGCTGATTTCAAATAAAATTAATCTCAATTCAAATTCGTTTGCATAACTTGATTAACTCAAAAAACATTTTTATGTGACATTTATCGTTGATATTGATGCTATATCATTTTAATGACCTAATAAGTATTATTTTTAGTGCGTAAATGAATATTCATAAAGAAATAACATCCTATGACATTCTGTATTAAAAAGTAATTGTAAAAATATATTAAAAAAAACGTAATTAGTTTTGCTTATTTACATTTCAAATAAAACTGCGTCAACAACTCAATCTCTCTTCTTTAAACAATGCAGAAGGATAAACCAAACGATTAAATATTTGATAAAAAATGAAAATGGTTTGAACTTTATTGCAACAATGAAATTTTATTTGAAACTCATTGAAACAATTTTTATGAAAATATTGCCAAAAAACACGAAAGATCTGCATGGCAGCTACAATGGCTCAAACAATTGAGAGTACACCTTACTTTTACCTGAGAAATCCGACTTTCAATGTAAGTGATACATTACCAAGAAATGCAAACATGTTTTTATTTTTATGCATAACAAATGGGTTAATTTAGAGTAAAAATAAAGAATAATCAACAAAAAAATTCCTAAATTGAAAAGTTTCAGAAGTTTTTTAAATAAAAATATGCAGAGTTTTGCCTCAAAAAATTGAGAATGCACCAATGAGTTTTTAGTTGCAAGTCCTTTGGCTTTTATACTGGTCTCTAAACGTCGTGGTACCAATTCGACCAACTTTTTGAAGATAATTTATTACCATTCGTCTTGCAACATTTATTTGAAATGGGTTTTTGTTTCTAATTTTGTTATCTTGGACCTTTGTTTTGAGTGTGTCCTATAGATTTGCAATGACATTGATATCGGGGGACTGTGGTTGTGTGCGTAACTACTGTTTACAGTGAAAAGTAACCACATTTTGACGTTACGTGCCTTGTGTTTGGAGTCATTGTCCTGATGGAAAATGAAATTTCCATTCTAAACCTAAATTTTTAGCACTTTTCTTTAGATTGTTACAAAGTATATCTAAGTAAACCATATGGTTCATAATGCCATCTATAAAAACTAAATTTCCTACCTCTGATGAAGCCATACAACCCCAAACCATGGCAGAGTCATCACCATGTTTAACTGTAGGTTATAAATTTTTTGGACCCAAAGCGGAATTGGACTTTCTCCATACGGAGCGACAGCCGGCACTGCCAAAAATGTTGAATCTACATTTATCACTAAATATAGCTTTCTGCCAAAATTTATTGGTCTTCGATTGATGAATTTCTGCAAACTCCAAATGCTTTTCTGATTTTGCAAGCTGATGAACTGTTTCTATTTAGCAGCTCAACTTTTATATCCAGCTAGTCTAATTACATTTCGCACAGTTTCAGCACTTAAACTTATGTCTTTCATTTGAGAAGTTTCTGCAGGAAGTTTGACTGCACTTACTTTAAGACCAATTTTGATTTCTTTTAAAATTTTCGTTTCTTCGACAGTACTCAGAATAGTTTTCCTTCCTCTTCCACATTTATTTTCAATCAATCCATCATTTTTAAATTTTACAATGATTTTTTGAACACAAGCGTGGTTTTTACTGGCAATTTTAGCTATTTCAAGATAAGATTTTTAAATAATCTTATTACGAGCTTCCTTATATCAGTACTGGTTTCTCTTCAATGAGCCATTTTCTAACTAAAAGTTCGGATTTATCTAACAAACTTAACATACAAAAATAATCGTTGAAAAGGTTTAAGATAAATTTGCTCAAAATTAGATTAAAGTAGCAGTCAAGTAAATAATATTTAGTGATAGTTAAAAATGTGTGAACACCCAGTATATTCTTAATTTTTTTAGGCAAAACTGTGCATATGCTTATTTAAAATGCTTCTGAAAATTTTCAGTTTAGAAGTTTTTTGTTGATTGTTCTTTATTTTGGATTTCAACTGAACTATTTGTTATGTGTAAAAATAAAAGAATGTTTGCATTTCTTGGTAATGTGTCATTTACATTGAAAGTCAGATTTAATAGGTAAAAATAAGGTGTACTCTCAATTGTTTGAGCCACTGTATATTGGTATCATTTAAAATATAATTTTTAAAATCTGAAAAGAGAGGAAAAATTAATTTCATCCAGTGATATTTCAGTCGATCACTGATATATCACTGATCGACGCTAAAACCTGGAATAGTTTTCAATTAAACAAAATTTCAAAAGGAAAAATTAATGTATACATTCACTTTATAGAGTTCATCATTACCAATTCTGGCAGATCTAAATCAACCTCTATGCCTTCAAAACTGCCGGGGGCAATATGCCACCTTTCTTAATTATATAAATACTTAAAAAATATTGTTTTTGAAAAAAAGTCATAAGCCAAAAAAAATAATAATAGGTTACTAAAGATTGTTTAAAAATGCAAATGCCCATGCACACTGTTTAATATATATTATTACAAATCTGTTATGCTGATTCCTAGCATGGTTGGTTTAATCACTGGTAAGACCGTTTTACGATTAGCTCAGTGGGATGCTCATCGGATGCAAAACAGTGATCCCAGGACTTGGTGACAAACTTGGGGCCAATTTGCAGACTTGGCTATAAATTTGGTGATTTTGGCGACAAAATAGATATTACTAGAAACTTCCAGAATTTTACCGATTCAGCCAATTGGAACCAAGATGCGCCTGATCGGTCCAGAAACTTCTCGGCCCACCTCCGGGAACTATAAAACGACCGCAGTGTCAAGCCGATTCATTCGTGTAAAGAGTCTATGTGATTAGTTGGATCAATCCAGCGAAGAGCTCACACGATTTCCGAATTGATCTGTGTGCCGATTCCTGTTTTTCATTGTAGAAGCAGCATCGTGACGTGTGTGGAGAAGCCAGTCTTGCAGTAGTGAAACGGCAGTTGGATACAGCTAAAGCGACGACACAGTAGAGAGTTGCAGGTTTTCTGGTGAGACCGAAGAGAGAAGCTACGAGAGTTCCTACAATCTGCTGAATTCTGTCTGGCCACTTTGTGTGCTGTAGTTGTTGTTTACTATCAATTACTACTTGTGGACTACTGTTTGTTGTCGTGT
>JAPMOR010046277.1:226101-253892 GCA_026543865.1 Argiope aurantia | reverse complement strand
ACTCTACACTTAATATAGCTTAATTATCTAAATGAATATATAAGCAAAAAATTCAATTTTTGAAATGAATTCAACCTTTTAGCGGATGGACTTTCTTTAAATTATACTTGAAATATGTAAATTAAAATGTATTTAGGATTTAAATCTTCAGGAAGTCGAATAGAAGGTATTTTCTCCTGAACAGAACTTGTTTATAAAAAAAAAGACAACCACATTATTACTTTTAAGTTTTTTTTATGGTTCGAATACACATTTTCAGTATATATGAACTTGTTCAAAATCTCGAAATTTTTTTTCAACAGTTTTCATGTGACTATGAAATAGAACGTTAATCAAAGAAATCATCAAATACATTTAATATTTTATTTAGACATAATGAACTTCTCAGTTACGAGTTCATTTATTTATTACGAGACAGTTATTGATGCTCAAAACTATCGTTCATTTTCTTCCCACCTCCCCCTCCCCCCCAAAAAAAACTAAAAAATAAATGTAATAAAAAACAGTTTCAAAAGACACCTTTTCATTAGTAATCAGAAATAAAATATTTTTTCCCAAATTTTAACTTTTAATTTATAATTTATTATTACAAATGTTGTCAATAAATCTCTGTGAGAGTGATAAATAAATTCAAAAATATTGGAAGTATTTAACATGTTATTTTAAATATTAGAAACTGAGGTGTTTATTGCTATGGGTTATATTTTTAGTTTTAAACTTTGGTCAAAATTCAACGTTTTGCTTTAATAAATTGTAAAAAAAACATGTATGTAACTTAAAATTAATCTATAGAAAGAAAAACAGATCAATCCACACGAGTGAACTATATATATGTTAAAGTGAAAGTCTGAAATTTGGCAAATGTTGATACACTCCAGTTAATGTCAACATTCGTATAGTTCTTTCTTGACATTCACCAGATGAAAGTTGTCTTTCGTTAATTTCGGTCATTGACGGTAATATATATATATATAAAGAAGAAAAAATTCACCGAATGCCGACACTGGATTTTCTGCCGAATGATTTTCATTATGGCGCACTTCTTGTGGGAAGTTAATCCGATTAGGAGACAAAGCGCAGATTTTATCTTATGAAGTGGGTTTTAGCTGAGGACCAGATAACAACTAATAAAAAAATCTAAGAATATTAGATGAGAGAACGTTGTAAACTAAAATTCTTAACATTAAATTAAAGAGCTTGAGATGTAGTAAATGAAGCTCATTTTATGATGCTTTATAGGACGTTTTATTCATTTTTCTTTAAGATTAAAGATATTAACTTTTTCATTCATCACAAAGTATCAAAATTTTGCTTATTTTTGTTTCACCCTTATGATTTTTTATAACATAAATTTATTGTATTGGCCTACAACTATAAAATTTAAATATTATTTTATTGGATAATTGACTTGGCAATATATCTGGAGATGTGCTATTGTGTTAAGCATTTGTGCACTTTTGATAAATATTATTTTATACAGGCTCCCTACTTATAACCATTACACTCACCAAAACATCTAAACGGTGAGAGTTTAGGCCATAAAGTTGATGCTTAGGTATATTAAAAAGGCTATGCGCTACTGGATGAGACAAATTACAGTACCATCTATCGGCAAATTTTGGAAATTAGTGGTCCTATCTCGTAAACAGTGAAATATTCGGGAAGAAAAGTCAATTATAAAGATATAGAGCACTCTCGATTTAGTATGAAAAAATACCTCGCTTTCATTAAAATAGAATATAAACAAATGAACACTTGTTTGATTCTGATTTCAAAAATTATCATGTCATAAAGAGTTGAAGAAAGATGCTGATACGCTTCTCTCTCTTCAAGATCATTAATTTATATTTTAATCACTCTATATATCTACACTCTGGACTGGATACTGCAGAATCTTCGACAACGCTATGTTGTAGAATGTGCAACTAAAAATCTAGAAATAGATTTTCAAACAGACTTGTATTAATATATTTAAAAAGCAGGTGTTTTAACTGTTTTCTATTAATCCCAAATTTATGATTCATCATTAAAAATATTATGGATTCTTGAAATCAATATTTTTCGAAATCAAAATGTGATGGCGCCACCTTTTGGAGTAAAAATTTAATTTAATTAATCGATTACAAAAGTTAAGTTTCGAAAATATTAAAATACTGCTTAATTATCGAGAATATACAAACTTATAAAATTTCAAAACTAGCCTACTAAAAAGTAATCGGGGAATCGATCACAAAAGTCAAGTTTAATAAAAGAGTTTGAAAATGGGTAACGTGCATTTTTATTTCGTAAAAGAAAAAAATGTAAATTAATTGAAATTTATTTACTACTAACCAAATAATTCATTATCCAGCAGAAATTTTTTTATTGATTTCCTATTCACCTAATGGCTCTTAAAGCGTTGCATCCCGGAAGCAAATATTTTAAAGAAGTATCATTCTATATCATTCTAGAATTTTCTAAGAACAAACTCTGGTTATACAGAACTAATGATTGAATCAATCTGAAAAATACATATAATCAGAGTATATCTTACTTTGATATACATTTTAAAAATTGTGCAACATTATTTTGATTCAAGAAATATTATCTGAACAGTCTGCCAGTTTAGAATTCAGATTTCTATCTACGATGATGTAGGTTATGATATCGGCTGATGCAGAATGAATTATTCTTGCATTTTTTTAAATGCAATGAATGTATATTGTTATTCTGATATCAGAGAAACTTAATATTTTTATGAAAATACATGACTCACTTACGCATGAAAGGCACTTTATATATGCGAAAAAAAATGTAGTTGGATTTGGGGGAATTTTTACTTTTTGATACATTATAATTAAATAACTTTCGTGGGCTTTAATAATGGATACCTAGAACATTAAAATCTACATACATAAATGTAACATATATTTAATCATTACTTGTGAAAATAACGAGAAATGTTCATTTTTTTATATTTATTTATTCAAAAAAGTTCATGAGTTTCAGCAATACTGTAGCATTTTAAAGCACTTTTCAAAATAAATAAATTTCTACATGAACTGTGATTCTTAAATAAAAACTTTCTTAATGCTTATAACGTTTTATATCATTAATTCAAACAGATTACGAATCAAAATTCAAACTGAAAGGACTAATATATACTTGAATCAAATTTCACTGTTATACTGATGAACTTATAAAAATTGTGAATAAACCTCTATATTAAGGTTTGTCCATCTTCAAGTGCATGATGAGAATTTTGAGTAGCACCGTTGCTTGTTATTGACCTTTTCGTCTCTGATGCTATATTTAGCCGGCATAACCGAAATAAACAAAGCGGACGAAGGTTTGTATATATAGGTTCTATATATAGAGATGAATGTCGATTATATCTAGGGATAATCTAAAAGTTTTCCATGTAAAATAAAAAATTCTTGAGTATGGTTACTATTATGATAATATAATACAAATCACCGCCACAAATCTTAAGATTAAGCTCTGTGGCATTTATAAGTACATCACAACAAATTCCATTTAAAATTCCTACTCGTAATTTTGTTTTAATACCCGTCATTGGCGAATACTTGCTAATCTGGACCTTTTTAAAATGACATTAAGTAGTACGCCGAGAACGAACTCTCTTGAGGTTTTTTTTTTTTTTGTGGTTAACCTTTAGGGGGAGAAAGTATTATCAGGCTGCATTTCAGAGGTGCGAGATGCGAAATGCAATAGCAAAATATCGACTAAATTATTTAATACATGATCCGTGTCGAGTTTGCATTCAATAACGGTATACTACTAAAGCGAAATACCAAAAGGGTTAAAATAAAAATATATGAAAAAAGTTTTATTTTAAGAAGTAATAAAAAAGTGAATTTATTCAAATTAAACAACTTCAAGCACTTTCAAAAGAGCAACTTTAAGCTTCAAAATATGCACTGCAAATTAACATCAGTAAAAATACAAATTTTAAATAATAGTATTTAAATAAACATTATTCAACACTATAGCAATGGCAGGCACTAATATCTCTTCACAATTTAAGATTCATCATTAAATTGCGATCAAAAAATTAACTTTCTGTATATTTTCATCGTATATACAATGTAAAGTTTCATTAAATACTTCGCTAAACTAGAAATGTAGATACATTTGCAAAATGCGTATGTATCCATGACCAAGTAATTATTTCTATCTGTACTGCTACCTATCACAACAATTATTATCTATGATATCTTTCAGTTATTTTTAGTTATAAAAATTATGAATTTAATTTTCTTATACGCGAAGGCTTATTAGGTAATTAGAATATCACTGTCTATTTATAGTTTAAAAAAATTCCAGTATCAGTGATAGCTTAAATCGGACATTTTGATAACTTCCTCCTGTCGTACTGATATTTTCTTTTAAATGTAGTTCTGTAACATTATTTTAAATAATATGTGAAAGTTTCACTTTGTTAGATGTAACATTATTTTAAAATAAAACAATTTTGTGCTTACTTGCTTTCAATAAAAATACATGCGCCTTTTTTAAAGAGTATTCGCCAATTTCTTTTTCACCGAGTGAAAAAATGATCTAAAGCTATGAATAAAAATCCATATTAAATTTGATGTTTTAAATAGTTCTGGCTGAGTAATCTGTTTCGAGAAAGGTTTTTCCTACATATAAGGCAATTAAATTCAAAGGAAACCTCAGTGGATTATTAAAAGGCAGATTTCTATATTTATAAGAATAAAAAAGCGATATTGTTCCTTTGTTCGCAAAATTGAAAAGAAAAACAAAGTAGGCAGCTAACAATCAGTCTTAAAATAACGATCATTCTTACACTTGTAAATCGCAATCACAAACCCCACAGTAAATGTCGGTAAACAGGTTAAGTGTATCAGAGGCGGTCACTTTAGCACTGGCGTTCATACGATAGCATTCTGTGCGTGATAACCTCGGGGGAAAAAGTTCTAAAATAAATAAAAATAAAATCGGCTCAAAATTAGATACAATTAAGCACAAAAGATGAATCCAAGTGAATGGGTGGGATTCGCGCTCTTTGTCGAAACTAGTTGCCTTTTGGAAATACATAAAATGCGAAACAAACTTAATGAATCAATTTCCGGAAATTGAAGTGATTTCTTGAGGCCAAACACCTTTTTACCGTCCTGACCTAGTATAGGATACCTCCGGGGTCAGTAGCAAAAGCAGTAGGATTCGAAACTACGTGTAAGCATCCCACATTGTCTCGATCAATATTACAGCAGAATTTATTTCCTCTTTCCATGATTTTTTTTTTATTATTATTATTCTTTCTTTCATTCGTGAGATATGTCAACTGACAGATGGTTCTGTCTATTAAAAAATATATTCAAATAATATTTCTGAAAGTTATGACGTTAAAATTATGGTTGAGTGTACTTCATTCCTTTGATGTTTATTTTTTATGTCATGCCAGTGAAGTTTTTAAAATGTCCTTATAAAACCAAATTTCGAGCAATATCTCAAAAGTTTTCTCCTCTATGCCCTTTTTCATAATTGGTAATAACTGATAACTGCCCTTTTTTATAATTGCATGTTATATTCTTTCTATCTATTGTGATATGGGAATTGATGGATATTTTTTCTATTTAAACCCTTTCCGTAACTGAAATGTCCTTTAGTATTAATGTACTTTTATACGCTTTTATGCTTTTATTTTCGATTGTAGAAGGTTTGATAGATCTTAAATGGCTACACGAATTGAATACAAACGAATAATGAGTAAATAATTTTAATCAATTAATATTGATGTAATTCATTCATTAATCTATGTATAAACAAACAATTTTCAACTTTTTCTAATGTTTGTTTCTTTTTTCATTTTTTTATTTCTTATTAATAAATAATAATTCCAGCTGGATAAAATTCTAATAAGCTTTCTAAAAAGTATACTTTTAACATTCTGGTAGACTGCTCGTAGTTCGCTTAAAGATTCTTTTTTCATTTCGGAGCATAGATGCAGTGATGATTTACATAGTCTGTTGGTTCACTGCCATTACTTTCGTTGAAAATTTCAGTTCATAGATTGAGATGCAAGATGATCTGTGAAAAAGCGAAAATTTCCATTGATAAGAACAAATTATAAAGTTTTTTAGACAAGTAGCAAATCCTTAATTAAACGTAGATTTTTACGTTTCTAAGAAATTAAAACTAAATAAAAAGCCCTTCACGCTCGTATTATTTTTTGCACCTAATGGTTTCTGTCGTTATTACTTGAAACTGCAATTACTTCTTGCGATCTGAATTTATATCGAACTGAGTAGAAAATAATTTCCCCGCTATATTTAAGAAAATATTGTCATGCAATTTTATACTATCATTAATAGAAAGGTTTTCATCAGATGATAAAAATTAAAGATTTTAGCCGAATTTTAATCAAAGATATTACACTTTTAATCAACTATATCAAAGGAAAATGTGAGTATTAGCAAAACTTACTAACATTTAAACATTCAGAAATTTGACAAAGACAATGACTAATGGAATTTGCATTCATTCAAATAAGGATGAAGCCGAACCGACTTGAAACGCCATTAAAGAAGACGACACATCTTGTTATAAATTGATGACATACTTATGTAACTCCATAAGTGAATAAAATGTGTAACATTGTTAAGATTCCAATGGCGCGATAAACTACGGTCCAACATTTTCTCGTGTTGCAGGGGATACAACACTGCTGTCCAGTTTACGGGGCATTTGGAGTGATCTTAGTCCTATGCTAACAGTATTATCCACATTCATTGGAATATTCCTTATGTTCATCCTCCTTGAGTCGCCATTGTCACCGCTTCCTGTACCACCACTCCCGCACTCACCAGTAGGCCCTTATCCTCCCACCAACATGTACCCCTTTGGAATTCCTCCACCGAGGAATTATTATGGAGTGGGATATGCTGGTCCTCTCCGGCACGCCAGTTATAGAAATCCGAGATACCTCAAAAGGCACAACACCACAATGGATGAAGTGCTGGAGAAACTTGAAAAGGGTTTACAAATTTTAAGATCTGAAGACTTATGGAAGAATCTTTCAAGTCTGTAGTGCTGAATCTCTTTAGGTAAGAAATAATTAATACTCTTTAATAAATAAATAGTTTAGCTCTGCAATTTTGAGACAAAACGTGAAAGGGTTGGATACCATGTATCAGGGTACCATGTATCAGAGTCAGTAAATCATAATATTTGTGTTATTTGTGTCCTAAACGGGATCGATTAGAAATCTAAAACATGTTTAGTTTATTTGAATCGTATTAAATATTTTAGACCATAAAGAGAGTCTTAGAATGCAGCACCACCAAAGAGTCTCTGATGAAAAATTTTTTGTTTCATTTGCTTATATTTTTCAGCCTCTTAACACCGAAATGGACATATACATTAGAAAATAACACATGCAGATAGAAATGCATGGGAACAAATATAAATTGATAGTTAATACCTTGATCTGGCATATTTAGCGCAATATTCTTAAACTAAATCCATTTTGTTAATTTGTTAATTAATAGACTTGATACAAGCATGCCCAGTAAAAAATTTTTGGGACTTTTTCAGAATTTAAAAAAAATGATTTTACTATTAGAAGTTAAATAAAAGCGTTTACCAGATCAAAAGTAATTTGAAAAACTCTTCATAAAAATATCGTCAAATATAATGAATAAAAAATACGTAGAATTCTACATATTGATAATAAAAAGTTATATTTGATTATAGTGATTCAAATTTTTTGCAATATACTCAATTGCCTTCATTTCAAAAATATTTCAATAATAAGAGCGCAATAAAACTTTTAAAGAACTGTCCTTGTCATTAAATTGACTTTATTTTAGACATTTCAGCATTAAGATTTTCAATTTTGATTTCATTAATATAAAATTTAAATAGATATCTAGATTCTATATCAATAATATACATCCAGAGTCGTTGATGAATTTTCACACCATAATTTTTAAGAAATCTTATGTTTTCAAGAATTTTGTTATGGAGCTTTAATAAAATTCTTAAAGTGGAAGTGGAATAATGAGATAATTACGGAGTTTTAGAAACTTGTCATATGGAATCTATAAAATGAATGCTATAAAGAGAAGATCCAGGTTTATGATGCTTGGAAAAGAAACTGATATCAAATTACAGGAAGTTGAGGTTGAAAGCAGGAACTGTTCAGGGCTGGAATTAATGAAGTTTACAAACCAGAATGTTTGCATGTGAAAAAAGTGACGTCCGTTTTTTAGAAATTCTATTTACGCACCAAAGGGAACTAAAGTATCTGAAGCCTTTTAAAGCAATCGATTTTTTTATTGACTTATGCCATTTTTTTAATATATGAAACGACTCTAGTTTAATAATGTATAAAGATGATGAAGGATTATCACACCTAGGAAGTTTTAAACTTGAAGTTAAAAGACATTTATTGCTTACACAAACCTTTGTTATGAGTCAAGTTATTAAAATTAGAGAAGTTAATTTAGTATAATAGAACAAATGACATTCTCCTTCAGTATTAGTATAGACTTTCCAAGTGGTTATTCATAGATATTGCAACAATATAAGCATAAATTAATGTCCAAGAAAAAAGTGGCAATTTAAAATAAAAGTATACGTGCAAGAAAACATAAATTTATCGTCTATTATTTGTTGAAAAAATTATTTATAGTTAATAAGAACTAGTTGCACAATTTTTTTCAAAATATTGGCATACATTTTCATTGGCAATGCTTGTCTTGCCAAAGTAATTTGCCACTTTTTGTCAAATACTCAGCAAAGGAATTGAGCTTTTCTGTGTTTTTTTTGCGACACAGCACATAAATTGCTGCACTGCATATTATTTCCTCGTCACAATCCGAATCATCCATTTTTTATTGAAAATTATTCCCAAAAAGTGACAAAACTTGAGAAACGAAGAAAATGAATCTGACGGAGAACGTCTGATAAGGTGTATGATGAGAAGCAATTTGTATTTGTAGAAGAATTTTGAGAACAATACTACTTGTCATATTTCGGATAGTCACAGATACGGGGAAAGACTTCAAGACAAGACGCATGCAAGATGCACTCGAGTCATAGAAACAAAACTTATTTGAAATATTCGTATTCTTCCTATTATATTGTAAATGAAATTACATAATATTAAAAATCTAATATTGAAGCAAATTATAATGAATAACATAATTTTTTTCGATACTTATGATGCCTGAATTACTGCAATTTATGATACGTATCTTAATTTACAAGTATGAAAGCGTGTTTAATATATTTCCAATCTTTTGTGGAATTCAATACAACTATTCAAAGTTTCGTCCATAAAAATTATCAATTTATAGAAAACCCCTCATAATTTTGTTATTCTTCGAGAACAACTGAAATTCAGTCCATTGCAGCGTCGATATATTTTTTCAATCTTAAAGATATTCGACTGGAATCATTATATAAGTTGTCCTATATATATTTGACTTTGAAGTTTTAAAAGAAAAATATGCATGTTTCGAGCATGTGCAGTTAAAATTTATTTGTTAAAAATACTCCTATTTCCTCGAATCCTTAAAGATTTTATTTCAGATTTAATATAATACTTTAATAAAACTTTTATGATATTAACTGTAAATTTCGTTTTATTTAATTTAAAGCTCTGCGTTCTGTGAAGAAAAAAGTTGCGGAAAAATTTGGGAATTTTTAAAACATTAGATATTTTCTAATATACATGACACATTTATGAAAATGCCTGAAAATACTGTCCATAGAAAACCATTGTTGAAGATATCAAATTAATACCTGTTTTCTTAGCAACGTGGTCAGCCAAAATGCTATACTCCATTATCAATGTCTGGTTAAATGCTCTGGGGACTGATTTTTCACAGTAAAATGCGAGTTCAGATGCATTTTTTACTTACAAGTAGAAGTCCAAAGTAAGTTCACACCTCCAACTTTTCTAGAGGTGTTAGGAATAATATATAAAACCAAAAGTGCCCGTATACTTATAATCGCCCAGTATATAATGGAAAATGTAGAATCGCAAAAAATATTTTAATTTGGAACATTTTAAACTTTTTCATCATCGATTTCTTATTGGGCAGCTAAAAATATTCAATGTATATATAATATATGCATGCAATATAAAGTGTATATAACTATATGAAAATGTAGTAATTAATGAAATATATATTTATTAAAACTTTTAGAACATTTTTAATTTGTATAATTGTCTTGTGAATATTAATGATAAGTATTTTTATCGAAATGTTTTTCTCAATTGATTTTTGATTCCTGATCAAATGTAAGCCGAAATTATCCATATTTGTGTCCATGGCTCCTTATCATGTATTCAGACATGCATTAAAAAGTTCCAGCTTTTAGATTTTTACAGTTCTTGTTCAATCCAATTGTACCAGAGCCACGATTAAAATGCACATTGAATAAAATAATTTATTTTTCTAATGTGTAGTATAGCTTGTCGAACGAGCAGGCTTTAAAATTCTTGAGCAACTTCCAGCACTTTAAATATTAGTAAAATCCAAAATTTTGAAATGTGTTTAAATAATATTTTTATTTAAGATTTTCTTCGTAAAAATTAATTCTGTTTGATTTACTTTTGCAGCTATATTATGATCATGGAGATAATGAAGAACTTGGAAAGGACTGAAACCATTGTATAACATTAAAAAAATGATTGTATATTATTTCTATATTCTATTTTCATTTTCAGAAGGAAGCATATACTGGTTTTTTGAAACTTCGTTGGTGTCTAGTTGCATATTCTACATGTATTATAAAGCAGTGCTTTACATTTTCAACAAAGCTTGAAAATATATAATATCTAATTTTGGTATTAAGATATATTTAATACTGTAAAATATTTAAAGGAACTGTTAAAAATGTAGTTCAATAATTTGCTGAATGTGATCGTACAATCCCCCCCCAAATGTATTATGTGTGTGAATGTTTGTTAAAAAGAGCACATAAGTTCACCTTTTCATCAGTATTAATGTTACAGTATTATATGAAGCTATTATTTAATGTTTTAAAGGACATCTTATAGATAAATTTAGAACTTTTCTATTTTTATTAAGTAAAAGAAGTATTTGAATATTAAGTACACACTTTTATCTAGTAATTTACACTCAATTATTTTAAAAACCTCTTTTTTTTTCCTTTATTAAAAAGGATTGACTGTTGCAGGAAATTATATACTATTCCTTATTTTCAGCATTTGTTATTTATTGTTTAATATTCAGTATATGTATGTTTAATACTCAGAAAGAGTTCATAAGTTTTGTGTTTAACCATTTATTTATTTATTTATTGCAGAATTACTTCTATGTTGTTGTTTATTTGTCTGTTTTTGTTCGCCGAAGGTTTCTTTGGAAAATACTGTACATCTTTTATTTTTCGAACTTGTTTACATTGTTTTAAGGTATCATTGTTTGTAATAAATGATTAAATAAAAATTACTTTTCTAAGAAATATTGGTTTCAAGTTCCTTTATTTCATTTAAACACACATTATGTGAAGATAATTAGTTCTTACTTGTATTTAAAAAAACAAGTTTAAATAAATTAATAAAAAGTAATTGAAAAATATTTATTCTTGTCAATAAATTAATAAGGTTGTTTTAGCCTTTTTCATAATTAGATATTTTATTTCTGTAAAATTCTTAAATCATGAGATTGGAGACTCTTGTTTAATTTTTTGATAGAATAAAACTAATATTGTGCATTGTTTCTCAAATAAAATAGTAATTGTAAAAATGTCCTTGAAACAGGATCAGCAAGGGCACTTGGCTTGTTTTACGTACAACGAATCATGACCGCACTGCACTTAATGGCCCTTTTAGCAGGAATTTATCTCATGATATTTGTTGTTGAACCAGTGGCTATTCCCAACCGCTACCTCGCCCAGCATTATTTCGGAGTACCTTGGCTTCCAGAACGAAGAACTAATCCTGTTCAGTCAAATCCCGCTCTAGAAACCATTGCATCTACGCTTCAATATCTCACAGAACCAACTGTAAGTATTGTTCCTACTCAGCAAGCCAAAAATACTTTATTAATAAACCATCTTTGTTTACTAATTATCTAAATTAAGATAACCTAATAATTTAAACAAATAACAGTAAAAACTAATTATTAATACTACTAATAAGAAACATTTACTTAAAGGTGCCAAACTTTTATTAATGATCTTACTCTGTTGCTCAGAATAAAGAATATTGAAATTTACTACGCATGGCAAAAATAAGCTCAGTTTTACTATGCATTTCATGTCAAGAATATGCTCAGTTTTATTATGCATCTTATGGCAAGAATAAGCTCAGTTAATATATACTAATTAAAAGGAAAGCATAGTCATAAGTTAATATTGATTATATGTTCCTCAATTATTATTAAAAATTAATTTTAATGCCCATCAATTACTAATGAAACCTGATATAGGCCCATTATTACCAACCAGTTCTTTCTTACTGTGCTTGTTTCCATTGTAATCATTTCCTGTGTTTCTAATTAAACAGTCAATTTACATGATGTCACAGATACTTAATAAACATAACTGCCCATATCATTTAATATGATGAGTTTGTTACTAGCTAGTAATATTATTCTTTTCGCTATAACAATACGCCTACTGGATTCAAAGATTAAATTGGCGTAGTGGAATTCACGAGTGCCTCTTGAATATGAAATGATTCCATTGATTGACGAGATTGATGTGAAGAGATGGAAAAGAAAAAAGAAAAATTAATTTTTTAATATTTAATTATATGTTAGAAAAAATTCCGCAAAACTTTCATTTTATTTAAATCTTCACAAACAACCTCAAGCGCTTTTTATTCGTGTTATCGGAAAGGGATAATTTAATTTTTATCAAAGTTGTTTTGCTTTAGGTGAGATCATTATTTTGAAAAAATCGCTGGGAAAGGAATCCTTTGAGTTAAAAAATAAATAAATAAAGACCCTCAAAATAAATAAAAAAACAAAGCGTTAAAACTATCTTGAAGTAATGTGGCAGGCAAATTTTTGCATAAAAGTTCTAGTGGTCCAGAACTGCTTTCAAAATCCATTCCTTTTAATTAATAATTTATATAAGGTCCTCTGCAAAGACAAAAGCTTACTTTAAGTGTAGGAACTTTAATAATAATAAGAAGAATAATAATATATGTATTTAATTTATGATATAGGTAAATCTTTAAAGCATGATAAGTATTTCAGCGTCTTGGATGTTTTTTCAACTGTTCTCGTAGCAATAAAAGTAAGGAATCCTTATCACTTTGTGTGCGTCATCTGTATTTTAGTAAAGTCGAAAAGAATGCGCCAAAATAGTTTTAAAGTTTGCATTTTTTTACTAGATTTTCAAAATAATCTCAAAGGAACCTCTTGATTACTATACAGGGTGTCTGAAAGACCTTGACCTTGACTTTTATTCCTTAAATATTGATCATAGACATATACTGTAAATTACAAAGTTGATAAAAAAGAGTGCAAAATGCTATGAAATCGATTAAAATTTTCAGGGGATTAAATTTAAAAAAATACAAAATTTAAATTTTTATATGGACTTCGTACAAAAAAATAAAGTAAATGTACAAAAAATAAAGTGAATAAAATGTGCTCATACTTTAATAATGTCATGTACAAAATTTCAAAATTTTATGTTGAAAACTCTCAAAGATATGTTAAAACAAAATTGGTGAATGGTCAATCACAAATTAAAATGCAAATGTTTACAGCTTCAGTGCAGATGACGCGACGCAGGAATGCATCATAAAGAAATAAAACATAACTTCTTATCTTTAGTTTTAAATACAAATTTTAAAATCTATGCTACCTGAAAAACAATTTAAAATTTTATATCATGAATTACAAAATTTAACTTAAAAATAGCACAGTCAATGAACTTATAAAAAGACTTATGTAATATTTCCTTTAATTCATTATTTCTACAAATTTTTAATACTTTTGAACCAATAAATCGTAAAATTATTATTTATTTATTCAATCATTACTTTCTTTGTTAATTTGTGTACGACCCCTAAAACTCCAGTATCTCACATGATTTTTCCGCTTTGCGAACTCATATCCAGGCATTGAAAAGTGGTTTAAGTCAGCATTTATGTAGTTTCATATCTTTGAGACTTTTTGTGATAAATTGCTGAAATTTTGTACTTGATCTTATTAGAGGATGGGACACATCTTACTTGTTTGGAATTTTCTGTACGGGGTACGTATAAAAATTTAAATTTTGTATTTTTTGAAGTTTAATCCCCAGAAAATTTTAATCGATTTCATAACATTTTACATCTTTTTTTATGCAACTTTGTAATTTACAGTATATGTCTATATAAGGAATAAAAGCCCCGGTCAAGGGTTTTGAGACACCCTGTATATGCGACATCAAAAATTTCTTAATTCTTATTCTCTTTAAGTTTAGAATTGGTGTTCATATAGATGGTTTTAGTAAAAGGGAATCAATTCATGAATGGTGTTCATAGAATCGTCCTGAATCATTAAAAATGGAATAAACATTATCAATCGTGAATAATAAAAATTTATTTAAAAATCATCACAAATTAATAAATAATAAGTTTAGTTTTTCTAGATTTTTGTGCTAAAATATTGTTTAAAAATAACAATCGCACAAAGTCCGATTTTACAATTACCAGTATATAATAATTATTAATTCTATTCTTAAACAAACAATTTAATATAATTAATTATTCTATTATAAATATTAATTCTATTCTTAAACAAACAATTTCAAATTTTTAAAAAATGTGATAAATAAAATAAAAAAGTTTGCAGCGCCGTATTAACCTTCGTTTCTCTTTCCAACTAAAAAAAAATTACTTTTTCTTTTATGTGGTTCCTATTTGTTAATTTTTCTTTCGTTTTCCTTTGATTACGTACTGAAGAAATCAGAGAAGAGTGAGAAAAAAATACAACGAATTATAGACATAATAAATGTAAGGTGATTGTAATTAAAGTTCCACTTTGAAATGGTCATAAAAAGAAAACTATCGGACCAAATGTTATCAAACTTGGTAATAGTTTAAAGGAAGTAGTGAAAATTTCTTTTCCACTAAAAAAAAAAATCACAAACTTACTACCAGGAGGGGAAATGGAGCTGTATGCAGTATTGTTAAACAAAATAAGATATGTAGACATCGGTGTGTTTAATCGTTTCTGAATGTGTTTAATCGTTTCTGAAATGTGTTACAAAACATGTCCAATGTGGCATTTGTCATTTTTTGAAAGCAAGTTAAATCGCATTACTGCATTCTGGTCAAGAGCTCTTAGCATATCCCTCAGCGTATTCATGTTACAGAATGATACCTTTGCAAAGCACGCCAATCGATGCTACCGCATTCATAATAACATTTAATGAGAAAAACATGGTTTTGCATGGTTAGAGACATTGTCGATTCGTAAGAATCAGAACTCTATCAAACAGGCTCACTTTTATCTGGAAAACCAAATGACGTGTAAAGTGCATCTGCATAAATCATTTGGTTCTTCCTGCCGTAAGCCAATTACAAAACCCCACAGTTTCGTTTCAGAAACGATTAAACACATTTTAAACCGATGTCTACACGTCTTATTTTGTTTAACAAGATTGCATACAGGCAGTAGTTTTCTTTTTATGGCCATTTCAAAGTGGAACTTTAATTATAACACCCTATATTTTAACATTTGTTTTATATCTGAGTTTTTCCATTTGTGTCAAAACATCAGCAAAAAAATAGCATGGAATAGCGACATCTTTTCCAAAAGCTACATTCTTTTGCTCGTGTAACACAAAAGTAAATGCATTAAAAAGTATAATATCAGAAGTTTGGCATATTCACAAATCTTTTAATTAGAAGCTCTTAAACGCCGAAACTTGTTAATAAACTGAAGAACGCAGATGATAAATTGATTCTAAAATAAAATAATAAAATGATCCACAAGAGCGAATAATAAATTAATCGGAAAGAAATAAAATAAAGAATTCCCCACGAAACAAGTAATAGAATGTGCAGCATGCCTCTGTCATTTCAAACATTCCTGGATGGGGAAAGAATATTTCGCAATTCCTTCTACTTTTTTTGTTCAAATTTATGGAATACAGATGAAAATTTTCACACCCCTAAGAATTAGGTTATGCTGTTGTTGCTAGCCCCCCTTGGACTGAACACCAATCGGAACCCCATCCAAGAGGGTGGTGTGGCTACAGCGGACGGGAATAGAGCATTTGAGCTCCATAAATTATTCCCTACCCTTGTTGCATTGTAGGTTTACTGGGATTCGGACATTTGGCAAGAAAACTTGGCACGCATCTAGAGGGGTGACGTTTAGTTTTGAGGGTTTAGTTTTGCATAGCTGCATTTTCGGACGGGCTAATTGGTGATAATAGAATAATGATAATTTTTGTAAAAATTTTATTTGATCTTGAATTTATGAGATCTTGCACATACATTTATCTTATTCATATATCTTGCAATAAATAATAATTAATTCTATTATTAATAGAAAAGTAAGACTGTTTTTATCAGAAAAATAAGTAGCAGAATTAAATGCATTTAAAAAGAAGTAAGATATAAGAGAATTTAAGCTGTTTTATTTACTAATATTTAAACAATCTCATTTCTGAATGAATTTTCTTGAATTATCTATACTCGTAAAAGGGAAAAAAATTTACTAATATTTAAACAATCTCATTTTTGAATGAATTTTCTTGAATTATCTATACTCGTAAAAGGGAAAAAAAGTATGTGTATATATACATATTACAATGGTTCACTTAGCAATATCTTTATTAAGAAACTAGCCGCCTTTGGTGACCAGCAATTCGCCAGTATAAAAGATCTCTAAAATTTTCAAATTTATTTTATGTAATATGATCTCTTAATAGCTTTTTCTGCAAAATATTTAGCTATCAAAGTTTCAGATTTTTATAGTTATATAATTCAGTCATACTCTTATGTAGGCCTTAAACAGTTCTGTTCATTGTAATACTTACTAATTTCTGTCAGAGTTTATAAAATTTGCACATTATATTAGAGTGGAAATGTTAAACTGCAATTAATATAAAAACATTTTTTACTGAAACCAAGCACATCTTTTTTTGAATGTGAAAATTGAATGTAGAGTAGCTCAGCATTGAAGTTGTGTATGCAATTTTTGTAATTTATACAATATCTTAAAGAATTACTCAACAAAAATTTCACTAATTCATCGTAAATTTCAATTTTTATTTTTACTTTCAAAACATTTAAATGATGCAAATGAAAATATTTTATTTGAATTCAGTCAATAAATGTTCTTATGAAAAAATTATGAAGTTTAAATTTTACACAGTCCTTTTGTTCTAAGGAGTCATATTCTGAGAAATACTCTTGACACTTCAACTCTTAACTCAAGTTCAATAAATATATTTTCTATCTTCTGCGATCAAATCTGTCAGTTTTTACATATCAATATTAGAACAATCATTATTTTCATAATCATAAGCCAATCACTGTTGAGAAATCCTAATAAAAGATTGGCGTATCTTCTTTGAAACGGACTATGAAGTGTTCTAAAATCGCCAATTTTTACAGAAGAGTGATATTCAAATTTCATATATTATTTTGTTTTAATGAATGATTTAGTTTATTGAAGTTCAAAGATTTTTTATTTAACCCTTAGCGCTCCGAAAAGTAATTAGATGCATAAATATTTGCCGAATAAGAGAACTTGTTCATTGCTCCGAAAAATTAATATATATGAATTTTCCCAGAAAATTAATCTACATATTTTTACCAGTCAAAATTTCATAAAGTAATTAAATAAAATGCCAAAATGATGCACTGCCTTGAATGGTTCCTGAGAGGAGAGATCGAAGTGCTAAGTGTTAAAATATTGATGTCTCAAAAAAATTTGTTAAATAAGATTCAAAGGTTAATGTAAAAGGGTAAACATTTAAAAGGACCTATGTAAAAATTTAAAATTCTTAATTCATCGGAGCATTTATTGACTCAAGTAATATAAAATGTAATTGTTTAGTTCATTTAGACCATTTTGTTAGTAGATGCGTGCCCCTGATTAAAATTAACTGATGGACTGATTAACTGATGGACTGATTAAGTGATTATCCAATAGATATATTAAACCATGTTTGCTTTAAATTTAATTGTTTGATTTAATTAATACTATAGATACTGTAAAAGGTCATTGAAATCTTTTCCTCCATTTACTTTTTAGAAAATATATTTCAAATGTTTTCGCTTCACACAGACACTTGCTGAAATTTACACTTTTATATATTTAATTTACAATAATAGTCGATTTTTTTTTTAATTTGAACTTCTGTCAATGTGATGGAAACAGGTTGATAAAAGCTAATATTTTTCCCATTGGCGTGCTCTTGCAGATTAAATTTAATTTTTATTTTGTGCGAAATACATTGTTGAAAAATATAGTTAAAATATTTCTTTAAAAGCTTGTTAAACATCGGAACTTAATTTGTAGATTAAAGCATTGATATCATTAAAAAGAAATTTTTTTGAGTTTTATCTTAATGCAAAAATCAATTTTGTGTTGTTATTTTTCGGAAGTTATAGAGCTGTAATTTTTAGAAAGTGTACCCATTTTTAAATCCTGTTACTCCTTAATGGAATAAATTATTATATGTATAAGGATCAATGTTAGAGAAATTAATTAATATTAGATAAGAATGTTATCTGTAATGCGCATAAACAATGCTGAATGAGAAAGTTTTTGTATTAGTTGAAATTTAAACACTTTCGTTTCCCCTTTTTGTTGAGATTATTGAAAATTAAAAGAGATGCATCGCATAAAAAGCGGAATAGTATAAGGTTTTTAGAACAGTAGTAAATTTTACATGTCCCATAGAATTTGAAGTTACATATGCTCTTGTGAGTAACAATGCTGAATGTGAGTAAGCGATCAAGAACAAGCTAAGTAATTAGCAAACCATAAATCTGAATTATAAAATTAAGTTGGTTACTACTTTCATAAAAACTTTTAAAAAATGCTTTTTAATGTGTATTAGCATTTGTGAAACAATATATTTTACAACTATTTTTCTTCAATTCCTGGTTATATAGGAGTAATCATAATTTCTATTTTGAAAAAAAGTAACGTTCCTATCAAGTTATTTAATCGAATCTCTCAAACTTTTTAAAAAATTTTACAAATGAACAAAATACAAAATACATACAAATGAACAAAAATTGCGGATAAGCTTTCAGAAATGCAGAACAGTTTTGACTATGCTGAATGTCAGAGACAGAAATTTTTGCAGTTAGTTTATTCTTTATTTATTTTTGTTAAATGTTAATGACCATATAATGCATATTGTGAAATATTAAAAAAGAATTATTTAGAAATTATATTCATTTTTTTAAAATTTCTAACGCTTTTTTATTATTTTCATATTATTTTTTTATGTAGCCGTTTAGATGTTGCTTTTAAATGTCGTTTCCGGTACATTGAATTATGTATAGTTAAATCTGACAATAAAAAAGCTAGAAAATGAAGTAATATATTTCAGATTTGGAGGAATTTCAGTAGTTAACATTTTCTTATTGAAAATATGTTTTTTTTTTCTCCTGAGAATTAACCAGCAGCTGTTTTTCAAATTATTTATATGATTCCTATCATTTATTTTAGCCAGTCAAAAAACTTATTTTTTTGAAAAAAAAAAAAAAAAAAACTTATTTGAACAGCTTTAACGTAAAAAATACATTAGCTCATTTCAAGTATCAGTTTGTGGAATGTATATACATAAAAGCATACATACATATAGAAAGAACTAAACATTATTGATATCCATTTAAATTTGAATTTAAAGCCCTTTCTATGTATTTTTTTTTCATTTTGTTAAATAAAGTTAAACCGTAAGAGATATAAAAATTAAATCCTCATAAAACTAAAAATTATAATTCATTTTATTAGATTAAATTTGTATTATGCACATCAGAATTATAATTTTTATAAATGTCTTCCGTGTGGGAAAATTATAAATGTATTCCTTTTAATAAATACATTTTTAAAGCAAATTTCTCATACTTTATATTTATTATTTTCAACCCTCGTCTGAAACGTGGTAAGGGTCATCAGCATTTTTCTCAAGGAAGTTTCGTTTCGTTATCAGAGACAAGGAGTATCTTTCTCATTCATAGTGAGTTGATTATCATTTGGCGTACATTGTAAAATCGCCAAATCTTACATGCAGAGATAAAGTTTATAATGTGGTAGCCTTTCTTAACACTTGAGCGGAAAGGGGGAAATTTATCGAGCTCAAATGCCATAGAGCCAGGCCAGGTCGCCGGCAATTACGTTATGAAATATAATAAATTAAATACGAAAGATAAATGAAATAGAAAACAAAAATGAAGAGAAATGTATGATATGTGAAAATGCAATAAAAGACGTGAGACATTAAACATCTGTATACAATCAACAATTTTCTAACTATTTAAATCAAATACGGTTAAAATCTAAAGAAGCGAGTTAAAAAAATTAATTCAATTTAGTAAATAAAATTACGTATTTTAAAAAATCCTTTTTTTAAATATACGAGGGCTGTATAAAAAGCATTCAACCTTTTTTTTTTCCCGCGCACACAGTAATGATGTTAGGAAACCGCCACTAGTAGGTGACACCTTAATGCTCATTGAGCATTGCTCATGCTTGAGTTTTTTCTCCTCGTACAAGAATATGAATCGCTGCCTAGTGAGTTGCTCCTATACGTGTTGGTCCAGTTTTTATTTCTCTTACAATTACTGAATGAATTGAGCAAAGACACTGCATCAAATTCTGACAAAAGCTTGGTAATTCTCAAAACTGGTGTAATTGAAAAGATAATTTTTTGAATTTTAAAATGATGTAAAAGTCATTTTTTACTGTCATATTTTCGGAAATTATCGCAGAAAAACCATAAAATTTTGTTTAATTATTAATTAAAATTTTTAAAAAAACGTTCTTAGGTGGACACTACAGCCTCCAAAGTAGGAATGTATCAAGTTTGGTAGCTCTAAGTTAAACAGTCTGACCTGTTGATTACCAGCACATACACACATTCATTAGAAAACGTTTGAGTGTTGGTGAACATTTTGGATAGAGAAGAACCCACTATCAAAAAATAAAATTTTTTATGTTACTATATATTTGCATTGAAAGTGCTACAAGTAATAAGTTTTTTATTTCTTAAGCGCGCTATCAAAGTGCATAAGATTTTCTACTACAACTTTCTTTAATTAATCTGTGACAATCAGATCCAAGATATTCTTAAAAGGATAACAACCCATACAGAGAAGACATCTTCTCGTGTATTACAAAATAAAAGCAGAAATGAAACTCTTAATTATGTTGAATTAATGCCCAAAAAAGTAATTCTTTTTTATCTTAATTTTAATATTGGTAAAAGCACGGGATTGAATATTTTGACGGATGTGTTTGAATTTCATCAAAATATGTAAAGTAGGGTCACTGATTATGTATTAAATTAAATTTAAAATATTGATTGAAAATGAAAAAATTATATAAATTATACATAAATGAAACTGATATGATTAAAAAGGCAATTTATGGTATTTTCCTTATTGGCACAAAATGCCCAACAACAGTGTTACGATATCTTCACGATACTGACCGGCATTTAAAATATCGAAAAACATCTTGGAAATATCGTACATTATAGTATACTATCTGAATAGCATACTATATGCGTATATTATAGTATACTACATGCATAGAAAAACCTTGTAATATCGTGTTCTTATATGTACACAGTATAGTGTACATTATTTTAACCCTATGATATTGTGTTCATAGGGTTAAAATAATAAGATAATTAAGATAATTAGATTACCCCTCTCAGAGAAAGAGTCATCTAATTATATAGATGGTTCAGTACAATTAGATAGTAGATGTGAGTCACAAGTGAGCCAAGCTGCAGAGAATATGTTAAGCCAATTTTTCCGCTGGGTGAAAACTTTTATTTAGCCTATTTCTATCTTCTTGATTTCTTTTACATTTTATTTCTTCTGATTTAATGAAGTTTTCAGCGATTTCACTTCCAAGCATTTCTTACAATATTTTGTAGCTCCATTAATAGCAAAGTGAAGAGTTGAATTAAATGCAATTGTAAAAACATTCAATGAAACCGTCTGAAGCCTTCCCGTACGAAATTTGTTTACATTTGACAGTTGTTATTCGATAAAAAGTAATATCAGCAGTAATGGAAAATCTTTAGAGTTTCCTCGATTACGGACGAAAGCTTTAATTAGTAAGAACGCTTAGAATCAGCCAGAAATAACGATAACATTCCTCCATCCAGAGATTGACATATCCTGCACTTTAATGAAAATTTAATTTCATAACAAGTCCCTTTTGATAAGACGGTTAATTCTACCCCAATGGAAATTGGAAAATAAAGAAATTCCAGTCAGTTCCACAGTTATTAAAATGGAAATTATTAAAACTAAATAAAATTCTGATGATTGTTTTAAAGTTAACTATTATAAATTTCAGCCATAAAGTAAACTCATCTAGACCATTATTATATTGTAAGATACGTTTTTACTAAAATCCCTTTAAAAAAAGGTTTAAATATTTTTAATTAAAATTTATTAATTTTTATTAAATTCGATTAAAAAATTTTATACAGGATGATCCAAATTAAACAGTAAGGGCGTAGACAACCCCTGTCCAAAACTATAGGCTAGATAGCAACCAAATTTTATACACATATTCTCCAGAGTGTACGGTTTTGATTCTAGAAGAAGAAAATTTCACATTTTAGCCGACAGAGGAAAAATATGAATTATTTTTTTCGTCTAAAATAAAATGAAAATCTATAAGAGTATATTTTTGTAGGCATATTAAAGACACTAATATTATACGAGTTATTTTAATTCATGTCATGACACATGATTGATATTCAATTTAAAGCTTCTTTTTTCCCCTAGGTTTTACAGCGGAAAGATTCTGAGGTTTCGCAAAACAAAAGTCAAGGCAACTTTATTCCTTATAATTTGAACAGGCCCGTGCCTTCCTATCCATTTTTGTTATCCAACTATAGTGAAAAGCCTCTCTCCCTGCAAGCTGCTCACAGTAAGTCCCCTGTGATAGTTACGAAACTCAACAGAACCACTGCCCATCATTGGCACCACTGGTCTCCGACGACTGTCATAAGACAAATACCGAAGGAAATAATATCAAATGGAACAGTTCGATGGAGCTCTCTGATTTCGAAAAAGGACCAAATCATCAGAAATGAAGCGAAGTCTTGGACAACTGGAAGTGTAAAGTAAGTATGAGATTTTTAAATCAAATAATAAACTTTAAAGATAGCCAGGTATATTAGAAACCATTTTTATAATAGAACACCAGGTCGTGAAATTAAAAGCCGCCAGCTACAGGGTTGAAACTGACATACTCTAGCGAGTGAGAGCAAATGGTACAATTGCAGGACTTGTTTAGATATGATAAAATGATTGTTCTTCTTCTTTTAGGTTGAATACAAAAAATGCACTTTAATATATAAAAAATTAATGAAATGTTTCTTTTTATTTTGTTGGATTTGATAATATTCATTTTTGTTTCGTTAAATTAGATAAAGTTTCGCTTTCTGAGAACCCTTGAAAAAGTTTTAATGAACTTAATAGCAATAATTTTATTTTCCATTCAAACCAATATTTATTTCTCAATCTATTAACTGATCATAGTCTGAATTTCTCAATAATAATTTCAGATTATATATTCCTTGTTACTTATTAAAATTATTTTACAAATCACGATTATTTCAAGTTAGTTTGTAGCTAACTAGTGAGCTGTGTAAATTTAAACTAAACTTTTTAGATCTTCTTAAACCCTTAAAACACTCAATTAGATTTCCCGAAAAAATGAGGTTCTAGTAAAACTTTAATATAATTCAGCATATTTTAAATGCGTTTCTGTACCTTTATAATTAAAGTAAATTCCTGTAAAACCGTTCTTATTATGGAAAATCTTGAAGTAAGGGAAATTTATCTACACAAGAGTCTTATTTTAAATAAAGGTTGCGAGATTTTCTATAATGTGCCTTTTTGCAATGACCGATTTTTTAACCACGTTATATGAGAGCTTGATATATTTTGATTTTCCTTTTATTTAAATGGACTTTTAACACCGCTACATAATAAATCCTCATGAAATAGGTATGCATTGTACTTTTTAATAAGGTTTGCATCTAAATTTTCCAATTATGAGTTGAATAATATAATTACTAAAATTAATATAATTTGTGATAGATTAGTTTAATACCAGTTATATAAGGGGGCTGCATAAGAATCAAATACTATATAATTTTTAATGAAAAAATGAATTAATTCTGTGTATGTTTACTTTTTTAGATCTGTACATCGATCAGAACTTGCACACTGAAATGGAACGATTTTATGTAACTTATTCGAAGATATTTGGCAGAGAAATGAAGTCAAGAATAAGAAATGATAACAACTTTTATTTTAGCACGTTAATAGGAAAGGCAACATCAAAAGAAAGAACCTTAGAGGAAAATAGCATTCTGTTTGTCTTATTTTATTGTTTTCATCGAAATCCATCAGAAGAAATTGATGTTTTCTCAACTAGGATCTTTTTTAACTCGGGTTAACAACTAGTCCCTCCTAACTTCTAGTTTAGCTACCAGTCTGTGATATTTATTCTGTAAATATATTTATTTATACACAAGGCTTAAATCCGTAGCAATAATTTAAGGTGACTGTGATAGTTCTCTTAACTACCTTATTTCCCAAATAAAATATTTATATTTTACATATTAATATTATAACAGTGTAATATATATGTGTATGGTTTTGAAATACTTATTCATTTTGTTTTTCGAACAATTTCCATGTTACAACTCATTTTTCTTCACAATTAATAAACATTTCTTTTAAATCAAATGATTTCTTTTATTTAGCTTGCTCTTTGCACTTGTAAGGCGAATCTGACTTGTCACTCTAATTTAAACATCGTTTTCATATTTTTGTTAGATTATTGTGAAAGACATGTAGCAAACGCTCTTTGTTTAATTTTTAATAATTAAAACAAATTAATAACAGTATTTTTTAATTTTCTAAGCATTAATAGGAATCCTTACATTTCCACGTATATAACTGTGTCTCCTAATAATTTTCCGAGTATACAAGGGATTAAATTTACAATAACTATATAGAGTTATTAAGAGTAGGGATAAAATCAAGGCTAGAGTGTTTTTCTGCTATAAGCTATTAGATTATGATGGAAGCCCACGAGCATACATTCGAAATTACATTTCAATGAATCGTATTAGTCTCATCATTCTGACAATACCAACGGCAAAACAATTCTTCTAAATAATTAGATAAAACAACAGTACACCACACAAAACAAGTAGCACCATAGAAATTAAAGCGCATCGATGAAGTATAGTAAAATTACTCTTCCATATCCACACTAAAGGTTCAAAAATCAATGTATATGATAGCATATTACTAGGACTTTTTTTATAGTGAATATTGTATAAACACTTTCTTAATTTGGAAATTGATACACATATGTCAAGACATCTCTTCACTAAGATGGATTTTCTTCTGGTTTATTTTAAATAAAATTGCACGACCCAAAAGCCACTCCTTGTCCCCTTATATTTAAACAAATTTATGTGCAACAAATATATAAACAAATAAATCTGTTCTAAGCAATTAAGGAGGTATTAAAATATTTTCAAAGCGTCCCAATACCTTTTACTGCCATGTAATCTGAAAAAAAAAACCGTTAATAAGAAGTGACTTGTCTACTCAAAATCCAGCAGTAACACAAAAGGTTTCTCAAGAGCTGACATACATTATCTGTTCGAAACCGCAGGAGGGTTTTTCCTTTGACTTTCTCGAATATTTACATTATACGACACGTTTTATATTCAACCTTATGTCGTGAAGAGAATCAAGTGCATATTTTTGAATTTTTCCGATCGTCCTATTAAATCCAGTATGTACAGTTTTGATGTTAAAATTACATGCTATTATTCACTTATCAATTTTATTGTATTTGGAGGCTAGTGTGTTCACAAACACAAGGACAGCCTACCCAATTGATACATATGATTAAAAATTAGATGTATTTATAATTTTGGAGTAAAGATTGCATACCAAAATTCACTCATCTTGCTTTTAATGATTATGAGTAATCGTACTGACATATGAATTAACGAGGGTAACAGGCAGATCGAAAGAAGGTGAATCTTTTTATACACATTTAAAATTATAGTAATAAAACCAAGTATCAAATGTCATCTACTTAGCTCGCTGCGTTTTGGGGTCACCGTGCTCCTATACACACTCATGGATACATACTTGAATTTTCTTTTTATCAGTTTCGGTCAAAATTTGTTGGAAATGTATAATTGTGGTTCAAAGAATGTATACTAAATTTCTCAGTGATTATGTTCGCACATCTTTAAAAAGAAAGATTCAGGGAGTTTAAAGAAATGCATAGATTCCTAAAATTAGTACACTTTCTTTTTGTAAGAAGGAAACAAAAAACTCTTAATAAGCAAAAATTCAAATTCCGAATAAAACGTGGTTTTTTTTTTTTTTTTTTTTTTTGCATATTAACAGAATATAAAAAAACAGTATTTAATATTTTCTCAGGCTACTAAAATTAGAGAATTATATTTAAGAGAATACATCGAGAAGATAATTTCGCAAAAGCTTACAAATCGTTATTCTTCTTATCGATTGAAAACGCTTTACAAAATATGTCTATTTTCCTTCTGTTGTGTTAAGCAATTTCATGTGAACGATTGATTAAAGAGATTTAAAAAAAACTATTTTAGAACTATGAGTGGCAAACCAGAAATATTTTCTTCGCCCAAAATTAAAGCGGAATACAAAATAAAAATTATGGGAAACAAGGTTGGTAGGAAAAAAGAAGGACGTCAGTTAGTTATTTCTTTTTATGATAAAAATGGTCCCGTAGCTACCATTAGAAGACAGTTTCTCCTTCGTTTAGCGATACTTCATGATGGAAAATGGGCACATTTATTGTCACGAAGATATAAAGAACTATGCTGTTTGTTTAAACAAAAAAATTAGATTTATTAGGGTGAAACAACTCACAACAACACTTGACTGAGCATTTACCCATAACTCAGCTTTTACGCACATATAAAATGTTCGAGGACGATTCAATCTGAATATTTACGAAAGATCTATAATCTCCATGAGCTTAGATAAACAATAGATAACATTTTAAATAAAAAGAATTCCATTATTTGGATAAAACACCGTGGATGGGATTCGAATAACGGATCAACCAATAGAACTGAAATGATCTGCCAACTGAGCCACGGCGACAGCTAGTTATTCTTATTTGTGCGGCAATATGAGTTATTCCTTGCTGGGAGCTACACAGCCCAAAGTTTTAATTTCACACTCTACGGATCTTTAAGAGTTGCAAAAGATTTCCTGATCTTACCTACAATTACAGACTGCAACTTAAGAAAATTTTAATATGTAATCGTCCGAGAATATGAATTACAAAAGAGAAAAAAATCGATAAATATTACAAAATAAGCTAATATCTAATGTAGGGAATGTTGTAGTTCTGCAGAACTAACAAGTGAGCTGTCATTGTTAATAATACATTATACGTAATTTCAATTTCATATGTCTCATTGAAATCTGCTGAAACGATCTAAAATAACGAAATCCAAAGCTTCAGAGCTTGGTCAGTCTTAATCGCAAAAGAAAAGTGAAACTTTTCTGTTGTTGTTTAAAACATGATTTT
>JAPMOR010046277.1:209881-220107 GCA_026543865.1 Argiope aurantia | reverse complement strand
TCAAGGTTAGCAAGAAATAAATTAGATAAAATTTAGCCCACTTCAGAGGGCTCTAAAATGAATTCTATTGGTCCAAATAAGATAAAATTTGAACAACAGATTATGCAGATGATGCATTTTACATTCATTAATTAAAAAATTAGTACAAAAATTCACCGATAGAGGGAGCTGTAACATAAATTGCATTTATTTGCATATATTGTAAATGTGAAACAAAATTTGCGTTACAGCGCATGTCTATTACCATTTTTCTTTGGATAAAAAGAAAGCGGATTCTGCCACGACCTTCGTAATACAAGGTCTCACAACTCCCAACGCTTTCAGCCCGTGACGTCATGAGGTTGGATGAATTCTGTAGAAAACGGTAGTCGTTATCGTAGTGCAGAACGGGAAATGTGTTATTGGCTTTGTTTGAAAGCTTTCTGATCTTTTTGCATTTAATTTTAATTTATCGTAATGAAGATGCCTAGTGCGTGCTGTGTTCCCTATTGCAAAAGTAATTACACAAAAAATAGCTCCAATGTTTCTGTATTTTCGTTTCTAATCGATGAAAACACTAGAAGAGCATGGATCTCTGCAATAAAGCGGGACGATTTCGTACCAACTAAATATAGTAAAGTAAGTTTGATTTTTTTTTGTATAATTTTTAGATAATTAATTCTTTTGAAATGCGAAACATTTAAAATTATGTATAACTTCCATTTATCTTTTGCGATTTTTGTTTGCTCTACATTTAGTTGCTTATGCTTCCAATTACTTTGGTATTGTTTGCTTGAACTAAATAAAAAACTTCTTTGTTTTATTGTTACTTTTCATAGTCTTTTGTTTATTTGTTCCTAATATTTAAAATGTTTTGTTTCAGTATCTTTTTAATTATACTTCATACATATTTTTTAAAATCTGATTTAGGCCTAATATTTGTTGCGAACATTTAAGTCTGTGCTAAACATTTTCAAGAAAATCAGTTTTTATCAGTTAGAGAAGCGTTTAATACCAGTACAGGAGAACTTATTCAAGTACCACTAGAGTATAAAAGGCAATTTTTTTTAGAAATTTTTAATAATTATCACCAAAATCTTACAAAGTACTTAAGCGATTTATTGTTATTATGCTCTTATAAAAAAAAAGTTTAAAATCATCTAATGAATAATGAAACTTAATTTTTAATTATATAAATCATGAGTATAGATTGTAGTAGATTAAACTTATATTTTATTCAAAAATATTATGTAAAAAAGTTAAATATAGTTGTAAAAACAATATGAATGATATTTAGAATAAGAATGATTAGTAGTAAGATATAATAAGTAAGTAGTAAGATATAGTTGTAATAAAATATGAATTGCATGGTCATATAGGTTTAGAAAATGTAGTTTTTATTTGTTTATCTATAAATCATCAGATTATATATAAAACAATTAATATTTATTATTATTTTTAAATATCATTAGTTATACACAATCTTTAATTATAAATGAATACAACTTTTACAAAATATCTGAAACTTTTTTTAAAAAAAGTAATGAAAAGTTATTGTTTTTAAATTAATTTTTCATACCGTGTAAAATCAATTGATTAATTCATGTAGAATATTGTATTACTTGAATGGTAGTGTAAATAATTACTATAGATATTCCAACATAATATTGAACTAGGTATTTATTTTGGATGAATGAATGTTTCAGTTGATTTTAAATTTTATTATTTAATACTCAATATGATTTTATTTAATACTGTCCAATATACGTTAGCTTTTAGTTTATGTATTAAGAAAATATCTATTCTGTTTTTGATTTTTAAGTTTGAATAAATTACTAATTTTTTTTATCTAAAGAATTCTACTTTTTTTTCTTTTTTTCTAGGCATGTACCTGATGCTGTACCTTCCAATTTTCCCTAATTTTCCCTCATACTTTTCCTCAGAATCAAAAGCAAGAAGAGAAACTAAAATGGATAGCGCAACACATAAAAAAATGGGAAAACTTAAAAGCAGCTTTAAATAGCAGTCTTCAGGACATAGCAAAAAGAGGAGATAGAAAAAAATCAACACTTTTTATGGTTTAATTTTAAAATTTAAAAAATTTAAATCAAATATACATGGAGTATAATTCAAAAAGCAAACAAAATAATTTTTATTTGTCTAGGCACTTCTCAAGCTCCTAAGGTAAATCATTCTTTATTAATTTCTTCCAAATTAGAAGTAATTTGTAAGTTTGTATTTTAACTTTATTTAATATTATAATTATTTTCATTTGTCTGTGTGAAATTTATAATATAGTTGGGAAACAAAATGTATTTTGTTATTGTCTCTCTGTAAATAAAATGTTATGATTCAAATAGTGTGTGATTTTTTTTATTTGTGTTTCCTTTTACTGTTTCTGCAGTTTGAATTGAAATTAATTGTAAATGCATTGAAATGTAAAATCAGATATAATAAAAGCTAGTTTATTAAATTGTATGAATTACTAATATATTAAATGAAAAAAATTCTTAATGTGAAAAAACAAGCTGTGAAAGTAATTCTTTTTTATCAACAGAATTAGTTGGTGTAAATTTTATATTAAATACATTAATATTTTATTTGAAAGTTTATAACTAATTTGTGAAGTAAACAATTTTATGTTAACTTATAAAATACATGTATTGCCTGCCACTACAATAAAAAAAATCATCAAAAGCTTTAACAAGTATTAGATTAATATAATTTTAAGCTTTAGAAAATATTTCCAGTGAAAAAACAAAACGATTTTTAATAAAATAAAAAATATCCATTAATACAAGAAAAACTAACAATAATACCCCAATGTATATATCTAATAAATTTACATTGTGATTTAAATGTTATTAAATGGTCAATAAGCTATAAAGGACCTTAAGATTTTCTACCATGCCGTCGCTTTTATTCACACTGGGAAAAAATAAACAATTTTGAATTTTATGCAAAGTAAATGTCTTAATATTAATAATAAATTATTTTTAAGTGAATTTAAAATATACCTAAACATTAAGGAAGAAAGCGGGATTCTGCTCATGGCAACCAATCCTCCTACCCTTGTGACGTCACAAATAAGTTGTGAGGCCTTGTTTTACGAAGGTCGTGATTCTGCACGAACATTAGTTTCTTCTCTGTTTGTTATGCCTATGTTGCAAAAAAAAAAAAAAAAAGCGCTACTGATGAAATTGTTCTACTATAACCAACAAAACTCCGTTGTAGCTGTAAAGGAATTTCGTCGTATGAAGCAGATACGAAAAGGTCCAATGTCTCTAAGTGCCTTATTAAAGGTGATGCAGAAGTTAAAGTTAAAGTAAAACAGGAAAACTTGGCATTCTTCCACGTAGAGGACGAAAAAAAAACCCTTCTTCCAGCATCGAAAATGTTGCGACCACGTTGTAACCAGCAATCAGTCGCCGTATAATAGTGTGAGTTTGCCAGTTGTTTCCCGTGTTCTGGATATGCCGTATTCAACTGTACGAAAAATCGTAATGCATTTTTATCCATACAAAATCGTCTGTGAACCTGTTGAAGGACTTAAAACTTTTGCACTTCAGTTCCTTGCTCAAATAATGGTTGACACAACTTGGCCTTGGAACATTCTGTTGAGAGACGAGGCCCACTTTTACCTCAATGGGTAGTTTAACACCCATAACTATCGAATTTGGGCAGAGTTAAAACCTCACGTTATCCAGGAACAACCTTTGCATCCTGAAAAAGTTCAGTATGGTGTAGTTTTACAGCTATCTTTATCAATGGACCGTATTTCTTTGAAGAGATAACTTCAAATGGAATGCAAACTTGCTCCGTCACAGAACAACGATACCATGATATACTGAGGGACTTTGGAATCCCAACTCTTCTACTCTACAGTGTGGATGCCTTCAAGACATCATTTTCAAGCAGGTTGGTGCACCACCTCATATTGATCGTCGTGTAAAACTATTGTTAATACAGAATTTCACAGAAGCACGAGTTATCAGCCGTCATTTCCCAATAGCATGGGCATGGCCTCCTCGCTCGCCAGACACTCACCTTTTGCGAATTTTGGTTGTGGGGTTATTTGAAGGACAATATCTACAGTCAAATGCCATCATATTTACCAGATCTGAAGGACAACATTCTTACTCCTGTCATCTATTGAAAATATGGTTCTCCGATTAGAGCATATTGTTGAAAATGAAGGAGGACATACTGAACATTTTAATTTTACTTTATTTAACAATTATAAACCATATTGCCGCATAGAAGAAAGATAGTTGAATCTCCATGTGTGATCAAGAGACCTGGGTTCGAATCCCGCTAGAAACAATGCGATTAATAGTATATGTAAATGCTTGATTTTATGTTTTCCTTTATTTCATGTTCCAGAAGATACTGGACATTTCTTTAGTTTACCAGACAAGTGTTCTGGACTTTTCTTACTGTCTATAGAAGAGTATTCTGGAACTTTCTCTGCTTGAATAAAAGCAGAAGATTTGTCAGTTACTGTATTCTCCGTTCTGAGTTCAGTTAATAAATTAGTTTACCTCTACCTCTTGTGTGTGTCATTGAGTTCTATACTATAGTTCTACGTGACAATATTAAATGGTTTTATGTGTGTTACAACACCATCTAACGATGAATTTTTGTACTATTTTTTTCAATTTAATAAATGTGAAGCACATTATCTCAATAATCTGTAGTTCAAATTTTATTTCATTTGGATCAACAGAACGCATTTTAGAGCCCTCAGAAGTGGGTAACTTATTTCTTGCTAACCCTGTATATATATTGTTACGGGTTTTATTTCCTCTTACGTCGGGGTTCTTTTAAGATTTGATGGTCGATGTAGAAATAATCAGTCCTTTAGTAGAAAACAACGACGACGTTTATTAAACACAAAGACACAGACGACGAATACAAAGACGGCAACTACAGTGGTGGCCAAAAGTGTGGACATTTTTTGAAAGTTTCATGTTTTTCAACTTTGCGTGCTTGTAAAATATATTACGTTTCACTTAAATACAAATGTTTATATATCAAATTGAAGGTAATTTAATGTAGAATTTAATAACAAAAACAGTATTACAATATCTGTATTACAAAAAAAGTTACGCTCATTTTAGTAAGATCTATCTTAGATTTGCATTTTTTTAAAGTGATACTTACACAATCAATACTTAGTAGAATAACCCTTATTTTTTAAGACAGCTTCACAGCGTCTTTTCATCGAGTGAACGAGTGTTTGGGGTTCATCTTTCGTAATCACATGATGCCAAGAATCAATTATAGATTCAATAAGTTGTCTTTTATTGAATGGACGTTTTTTTCGTACAAGAATTTTCAAACGTCGCCACAAATTTTCAATTGGATTGAGATCAGGGCTGTTTCCTGGTCATGGTATACACCTATGCCTTTATTTTAAAACCATGCTTTGTATACTTTTGCTGTGTGGCATGGAGCTGAATCCTGCTGAAAAATAAATGTTGCTTTGTTGGGGAAGAAATCCCTGATGGAAAGTATCAATTTTGGTTCCATGACAATTTCAATGTATTTTTTGCTATTCAGGATGCCATCAATCACTTGAATTCTGCCCACACCATCTGCAGACATACATTCCCAAATCATGGCATTTGCTGTTGTTTTTATAGTTGCTTCAATGCAATCAGGATGAAGTGCTTCACCTACTCTACGTCTCACGTATTTTCTACCATCACTACCAAAGAGCGATATTTTAGTCTCATCACTCCAGATTACTTGCTTCCATTGATTTTCTGACCATTTAATGTGTTCTTTTGCCCACTTAACTCGTTTTTTGAGTTGCTTTTGATTTAAATATGGTTTCTTCCTTGGAATTCTAGCTTGTAGTCCAAATCCTGATAACCTTCTTCATTTTGTTCTTGAACTTACTGCAATACCCGCTGCATTCATTTCACATCTAGTGGCATCTGAAGAAATTTTTCTATCTTGAAGGCATAGCCGTTTAATTTTTCTATCGGCAGTAGCAGTTGTGCATTTTTTTTCCTGCCTGATTTGGCCTTATTTTCCACTGATTTCGTTTTTTCATAACGTAAACAGAACTTTCGTACACCATAACAAGTCACTGAACCCCCAACTTGTCTTGCAATTTCAGCATAAGAAAGGACATTTTCTCTCAATATGACAATTCAGCTTCTTTTTGTAGATGTCCAATCAGTTCTTCTTGTTGGTGTTTGTTTAAAATTAGTTTAATTAAAAAAAAGGACTTAAAATATTCAAAAACAGCAATACTCTATTTAATTGTACTAGTATGCATCATTCCGCAAAATATTTCCACAACAATAACTCTTTTACTATCCAGATCCTCAGAACAGTGTTTGTGATTGGCTAGCACGCTTTTATTACAAAACACGTCATCATTCAAAACGATTTGTGTTTTGATTCATGTTTTTTGTTCTACTAAAATGAGCGTAACTTTTTTTGTAATACAAATATTGTAATACTGTTTTTGTTATTAAATTTTACATTGAATTACCTTCAATTCGATATCTAATCATTTGTATTTAAGTAAAAATTAATATATTCTACAAGCACGCAAAGTTGCAAAACATGAATCTTTCAAAAAATGTCCACACTTTTGGCCACCACTGTATATACAGCAGAGACGTACACACAGGACAGCACACTACAGAAAACAGTAGCCCACAAGTAGTAATCGACCACAGCACACAAAGCTGCCAGACAGATTCCAGCATTAGAGGAGATCCTCGGAACTTCGCTCTATGGTCTCTACAGACGGCTGAAGTTATCACTGTCTCCTCGCTTTAGTTGTATTCAACTGCCGACTCACTACCAAACGACTCGCTACTCCACACACAACTTGATGCTGCTTCTACAATAGACAACAGGATTCGGTACACAGCCCAGTTCAACAATAGCTTGGGCTCCACACAACGCTGGCACTCCGCCGTTTCTTCGCTATCACCTCGAAGACTCGTTACTTGTCTATGATTCCAATCTGGTTCAATGCAGCTTGAGACTGCAGGCCTTTAATAGCTCCCGGGAGGCGGGCCGAGAAGGTTCTGGGCGTTCTCAATTCCTATTGGATTGTTCAAATTCTGGAAGTTTCCAGAATTATCCATTTTGTCACCAAATCGTCAAATGGTCGCCAAGCTCCTAAATCTCTGACACGGCACCTAATCAGCGCCCAACAGAACTGATCGTAAAACGGTCTTTCTTACGATGAAACTATTCGTGCTGGGAAGCAACATTACAAGTTTGTAACAATATATATATATAGAGAGAGAGAGAGAAAGATTTCGTAATTTTTCAACAATACATTCATTAATTCTAAACGAATACAAAATTATTTTTTACTTCATTCAAAGCATTTTCTCAACTGACAGTATATGTATTTCTTTAACAATTTAGAAATTAACTATTGCTTCATAATCAGAGTGGATGTAGAAGAAGGTATATTGTATAATAATTAACAAACTCCAAAACACGAATCATTATATTAGCTCGCATGCCATGCGGTTAATAAAAATATGTTGTTTAAAACTAACTTTTATTCCCTACTCTTTTCCTTTATAGGCAATTATCAAAATGCAATTTCTTCTTACTTCTGAGAGCTTTTTTTTAATGCTCCGAAAATTGTTTTTTTTTTTTAAATCTCTTTTTAAAGTCTAAGCAAAAATTCTTACATTTAAAAAAGTACCCAAAAATCTGATTATATATTTTAGGAAGAAACAAATATCCTTCAGCAAGTACTAGTTTTCATAAATAACGGAAACAAATTCATGAGATTAAAAAAATTTCATCTCTGTAGTTAGAAGCAAAATGAAAATAAAAAATGCCAGTTGAATCTTTTTTTTAAAGTAATTTTTGAAGGAGATGCGAGGCCATATATCGCATTTCTTCAAAATTTAAGTTGCTTAAGTTTAAAAAAATACTTTCATTGCTTTAAAAATTTTTAATTTTAAATGAAAACAAAGAAAGTATTTATTTTTCTTTTATCACAACTTTAAAAGAGGTAAAATAAAGTGACTCAAAGGTTCGAAGAAGCAACGATATTTTTTTTCGAATTTCATTATAATAAAAATCACTGTTATAAATGGTAATCAAACCTAATCTTACAAAAATTACTAAAACTTAAAAAAGAAATTTTTTAAACCTTTAAAACTGTGTTAAAATAATTCTTATGCGATAATATCGTTTGAAGTTCTGATGAAAACACGTTAAAATTCTATTTTTATTTTTTAATTATACTTCGAATTAAAATTTTGAAAATCCTTTCTTAATGACTCTTTAATAGCCAAACAAGAAACAAACAATCTTCCAAATTTCATGCTCCTAGCTTACTGTGCGTTGGTCAAACGAAACAAACCATTATGTAAAGATATTTAATTGGGCTAAAAATGCTTATAAGAGTTATGAAAAAGAAAGAAAAAAAATCTTTGTAAATTGATAGAATCTGAACCCCGAAAAATACAAGTCTTGAAAAATTTTCATGTTGTTTTTGTTTATTTAAACTTTTTTAAGTACCGAATCCAGCAGTTTTTGTTTTGTTTTTTTCTTAGTAAAAGATAAAATTTGGCAAGATTGGTCAAACAAATAATAATTTTCAAATAGATGGGGACATTAAAAAGACACCACAAAAGAACTCATGAGCATTGAAAATTTAAAGCTTAAAGTTAAAATCTCATCTTACTAGATTTTACGAGATCTACTAACATAATTACATACTGCAACTAATTACATTTCACTATAGTGCAGTAAAATTCCTTTAATACGTCGTTAAAGGGAGTGCTCCAAAACATCATATTAATAAGAATGATGATCGAATGTGTAACATACTGTAAAGAGACTATAAGTGTTTTTAGAGTAGCTTTTCACATATTCGACATATCTCTTTGGCGCACCATATTCATCTTGTAGTATTAATCGGATAGTCTGCATATTCTTCTTTAACAACTCATGGATGTTTAAATATACACTTAACAGCAATAACTTAAATAAATTCTTCACTATATAAAATACTAAAAATTGCAGTTCGAATGTTTTTCGAATCGCAACAAGTATGGCAATGTACAAATTTCCTAGTGCCCCTCCTGGATAACTATTCCAGTGTCTCAACAAATGGCAATGTACATTGTTGAAGAAAGAGGGAACTGAAAAAAATCATTAAGCGTTATCTTAATATGTGTTGGAACCCCTGGCTTCCTTCTCCGAATTCTTGCCTATTGTTGGTTTTCTTTCTTTTTTTAAAATGTCTTTTCTGAAATAACCATTCTCTTTGAAAAAGGATTGAAGTAGAATCGCAAATAATCTTTATTAATAATGAAAACAAATACATATTTTCTGATGGAACTCGTCAGAGCAACGACTTTAACTTGAAATTCCCAAATTTGACCAACACATTTCGGAGAATTAAAATAACACTTTAGAATTTTTTATAAAATCTTTTCAATCATGCAAATTTATTTATAATGCATTTTCACCTAAATTTTAAAAACAATTTTAATTGCGGTTTATAACATTACTTTTCATTGAAAAATCGGACGTTTTACAAGTAAAAAAAGCGATATCCCTAATTAATAATTATCCTTAATTTCTACATACTATTTAATACACAAAAATTTCTTTAATGATAATTTGTCTCGAATTTCAAAACTTAATTTTTACACTTTCTTTTGCTGATATAAAATCAGTTAATTTTTTTAAATGTATTTTTGCTCAATTGTCTTTTGTCGATTATTCGGCTTCCTTCTTTCATTAAATAAAAATAAATTTTATTTAAACATCCTTTTTCTATTTAGTTCCGATTCATTTTTTAAATTAGAATACCTTTTTTTTTATTTACTTCAAAATGATCATCTACAAAGATTATGAAATTTAAACAAGAATTATGCACGCCCAATATTTAAATATTACAAATGAGGAAATTTAATGACTCTCTTTCATAGTTTTAATGAGTCATTCTGCATAACACTAAATGGTTAAACATTTCAATCTGAATTACTAGCAGCATTAGATGAATTTCTGAAACAACGAATGTCTACCAACATTCCCACTTTGAACCAAAATTTTATTCAAATACTAATATATACTGCATGTCTTTTTTTATTATTATTATTATTTTGAACCTTGGTCTTGGAACAGCTGGTCTTAAAAAAAATACAAAAAATTCATGTAAAACCAGTTTTCATTCTGTATTAGTAAACACGAGAAATTTTTTTCCCTTTAATGCGGTCATATTTTAAAAACTGTAT
>JAPMOR010046277.1:136574-209871 GCA_026543865.1 Argiope aurantia | reverse complement strand
ATGACACATTTTTTGAAAATGTAAATTTGAATACCATGAGACGGTTTCTTTAAGTATGTAAATATAGAACATTGTATAGCAGTAAAATCAATATGTATAATGGATACAATTTATAGTTTTTATATCATTAAAAGTCACTGGAGTGAATGCAAACAATGATAATTAATATGGATGACTTTATTATAAAAATACAGAAAATTTTAAATTCGCACCATGGAATACAAGGAGTTGATCAGGGTGGCTATCATTTCTACTGTTTGAATTTGCCTTTTTACTAGATGCATGTAAAATCTTCAAAATGATGTTATTTCATTTTATTTATAACACAATATGTTATTAAATGTGTTAAAAATTGTTCTATTTTTTAAAAATTAAAATCATTGTAAAATAAAATTTATTAGTCAAAATACGAAACAAAAAATTATCGGCTGCCACCCTGGTGATATATTGTTTCAATATTCGGGTAAAAGTACAGGTGGATCTTCTGGTGGAGATTCTGAGACAGGAGCTTCATCAGCATGGCTTTCTAAAGATGGCAACCCTTCATCACATCGTTTAAGAAGCACTTTTGCTTCTTTTGGAATTAACTTTCTGTAATCCCGATACTAAAAATATAAAAAAATATTACAATTAAAAAACAGTTAATCATATCAAATCAAAAAGCGTTTCAATTTTAAAAGAATTATTAAAATAAATTCTTTATGTCACAGAAAATATTGCTCTTTAATTCAATGCACAAATACCTATTCCATTCTATTTAAGGTATTCTAAAGGCCTTATCACACGGGCAAATACCGTCTACACTTTCGTTGACAGTTTTCCGTTTATACCCGCAGGCAACCGGTCAAGCGGGATTTTTGTCATCGTGGACTGTTTTCAACCGGCTTGAAAGTGTAGACGATAGTGACGGAAAGATTGTTTGCAAACGAAATTCAACCAATCGTGCATCTCTTTGGTAGTGACGTAGTTGCCAAGAATGGCGCGATTGACGCCAATATGAAACTAATTTGTAAACACTTTTCTGAATCACTCCTTAAAAGACGGTAAAAAATGTTGCATGGTCGTGTGATAAAAAATGGGTTTTGATCGACTTTATTCATGAAAAGCCAGCTATTTGGAATCCACTGAATATTCATTATTAAAGAAAAATGTTACACGAAGAAATTCGTACAATAATTATCAGAAGATGAAGAGATATTGACACCCGTAGATAATCATCAAAACCAAGAAAACTTACTTTTAGAATTTAAAAAAAATTATTAATGCTTATGTGAATTGTCTTCTTTTTGTGAACTGCATGTGAGCAGATTAAATCTTTAATTTTTTTTTAATAATGGTGGAATTTTTGAATTTTTAAAATATGTAACTAACATCCCCCATACAGTTAAAAAATTATTTAATTCCTATGCTTTTGTGAAAGTTAATAAGGATCAATTCATTTTCTTACCGTTGAAATATTGTTCAGCACATTATATAATACATTTGAGGGAATTGCAGAATATGAATGATTCTGTTATTGTTTAATGTTTTAATTAATAAATAATGAAGTTTTTATTTTTAAAATTAATTGCACATCCAACTCACAAAATTGCTCTTTTAGCATATTTCTGTTTTAAATTTGATTTTCACAATTTAGTCTATAAAATACCAATACAGATACATTATGCAATTATTACATTTTTTTGTACGTAAACCTGTCATTATTATTGATAAATTAACGAAATTGATATAACAGCAATATATTCCAGGATATAATGTACAGAATGTATGAACAGGAATCCCACTAACGAAATGAGTAAAGTACAGATATTCACAAAACAGAAAAAAGCGAATAAAGAGCAATAAATTAGCCATAAAGTACACCTGTGTTTTAGGTTTACCATACAGCAAATCCCTACGTGACGTCACTACTCACATTTTTCCGTGCGCGTTTGTCAACGAAAGTGTAGACGGTATTTGCCCGTGTGATAAGGCCTTAATCCATTTTGTTAAAAGTTTGATGCATTTTATAATTTGAAATAAAAAGAAAACGGATAAAATCAAACAGAACTGCGTGACATAGTAAAATGTCTGTACACTACATAATGATGTAGGTAGCAAAGCTCCACAAAAGCAAATTTCGGAATTTTCATTTTGAAATCGATGAGACCAAAATATCAATTACAAAAGGTTACAAAGGTAAGATTTAATAAGAATACACACGAATGCATAAAATAAATGCCTGTCTATTGTTCAAAACATTAAAAAGAGATGCAAAATATTTTTGTTTTGTTCTGAAAATGCAAATAAGAATATGAGAATTAAATAAAATTTTGTGAATAAATAATAAGTATTATGTTGTTACATCATTGTCATTACATCAATATGCAAAATCTTGCAAATGAAGTCCTAATAACAGAAAGTTAACTACGAGTGTATTTGAAATAGTCAACATTGACCATATTACATATTTGCATTCTAGAATTGACCTCAATCATGCTCATCCCTATGAGTGTTCAATGATTGCATATTATAGTGATTCAATAGTGTAGACCATAGGAGTAACCAAAGGTTTGTGTGATTGGACGAGGAACTATTCGAAATTAAAATTACATCCTCATGAAGTTTGCACTGTGCTTTGTTGTGTTCGCAATATACAAATGCATCAATTCATAATATTATTCATAATAATGCTTTCTATTACTAAGCATCATTCATAATAATAGAAAGTGGCCATTTCCACTCAAAAATATGTGAAATAATTATATTAAAAATCCATAAATAGCAGAAATATATTTAAGTATTCTCTACTACAAAGAAAAATATATCAACGAATTGTTTCAACAAAATAACAAAAGGTGATACATTCATTTTATCTCTATTAGCATATTCCCATCAGCATATAAAATTGTTTCAATACTGCAGTTTTAATGAAATATAAAAGTAACAGATATTATGTCCATTTGTATTTCGACTTCTTTTAATGTGATAAAGATTGCACTAGCAAAACTTTAAAAATTTTCGTTCGCTATCGGACATTCCGGTCAGTTCATGGAATTATTCATTGTGGATGTGAAGTCTTTTTTAGTAAAATTGACGATGATCTACAGCATTGTCATTGATATTTTGTTTATATTCTTGTCTAATTTAAACAAAAAATATGAAAAGATGAAAAATATTTAAATTTAGCACTGCATTTAAAAAATTTTTTAATGACCTACAGATTTAGTAAAACAAATATTATGCTCTTGGATATAAGACACGGTTCTTAAAAGGCAGATAAAATTTTCAATCAAATAAAGACAAAATTCTGGAGAATGAAAAGAACCAGAATCTAAAAATAGTTCCTCGAAACAGATTAAGAGGCGAAATTGAATTTAAAGTTGATAACAGATTTTCTAAGAAAACAAAAGTTCTAAAACATACCTTTAGCAAACTACAAAACTAGAATAAAAATATAGCAGTTTAAATGACATATCCTTACATGAATAGAAATGATACAGGAACTTGATGATGAAATGGTAAATGACGCATTGTCCTCTAAAGCTCTGGTAGATGATACATTGCCTTCTGAAGCTCTGGAAGATGACACATTGTCATCTGAAGCTCTGGTAGATGACACATCGCCTTCTGAAACTTTCACAGACTTCTTACGTTTCTTATTCTTTGGTCTTTTTCTGCCTTTTCTATATGACTGTAAATAGATTTAAGCATACATGAAAAAGAATTTTTTTGGTGTATAATTTTATTTCAATAAAAGACTAAAATAAATTTGGTAAAAAAGATTTCTAATTACAAAACTGCATTGACAAACATGAGTGAAAAATATTAAGAAAATTTCCGAATATAAAACAGATATGGAAATGTATTAATAGCATTATGGAACTATATTACTTCCAGCTATTAAAAGTGTTTTTACAAATGATCTTAAATTTAAAATATTATTATTTGGCATTTAAAACTAGTAGTTCTATCAACATAAATGAAACAGTACAAAAGTATATTGAGCATGCAATATTCGACAAGAAAACAAAATAAGAATGATGATTGTATACACCAAAATAGGAAAATTTTGTAACAGTTTATCAGGCCAGAGTTGGAACTGGAATAGCGAAATGGTGCTGACACATAAGTATTATCTCGTTCGTTACCAGCCGGCTGAAGAGGAAATTGATATATGAAAATATATAAGGAAAAGACAAAACACAGACAAGCAATTTTAGTCGCGATAATCCTTCTAGATAGTTTGGATGAAGTGACCCTATACCTCGCTCTTCACATGCACTTCTTTGTTTTGACTTCATTTAGCGCAGTTGCATCAAAAGTCTTGTACGAGTTTTCAATACGATCGGTAGAGGATCTCATTGCAAATTTGGAACTATTAACAAGTGTGTTTGGGAAAATATACATTAATGCCTCCATCGCCGGTGTAAGATATATCGAGGTTGCGGTCATGCCCATTTAACACTCCTGATCAGAATTTTGGTTTAATAAATGCAAATGGGGATTTGTGCTATCTTTGCACTTTGGTTCATTCCATCAAGTTCAACATTAGACAACTTTTCCAATTACAGCTGTCATCTACGACCTGACAAACTATTATGAAACTTTCTGGTTTGTATAATCTCTTCTTTACTTTTGACCCTTTTTTTGAATCATTACCTAATAGTAAACGTATATTGCACAATATTGTATGACATTACACAATATTCGCAATATTGTACAATAGTTGAAAACTGAATAACATCATATGGCACAATATAGAGTATCTGAGCTCTTCATAGCTGAGTTGAAGAACATTTTGCTTTGATAGAATATAAATGCAAAAGCATAGCTTTAGTAATAATAGAAATAACTAGCATTTAGAAGATGATAACTCTGGAAAAAAAAAACACATTTAGTTAACATTTTAGTTACATTTACAAACATTTTAGTTAATGCTAAAAACGAAAAAAATATTCGCAGAGAGTATTCACAACCGAATAAGAGAAAAGAGAATGCTTCAAGAATGCGGGATTTTTTTAATAGGAATTTCAAAATTCTTGAATATAAAAATGGAAACATCAGACTGATAAACTCTTAAAATGTCTGTCAATTGTTAAGAAATTTCACATAGAATGCAATTCCCCTTTAAAGCTTGCTTTGCAACTGTTCATTACTTTCACATCAATTTCACTATGCAATGGGATATTATCAGCTTAAATATTTGGAAAACCAAACTTCGCTCAAAAAAAAAAAGAAGTTTTTTTGAGAAAATATTTATATACGAATCACATGCTGATTACATAAGAATATTTTTCAATCTTACCTGTATATGAACTGAGATTTAAATTCTAAAAAAATCAAGAATGCATTTTTGCTATTGGATGAGAGCCGAACGTATTCATATTTGGATATGTCATATTGCATCATCTCGAAAAATGTTGAGATACAAGCAGATTATCATCCTACGGCAACAATGCAAGTATCACAAAAATTTACGAGATGGCGCTATATGACATTGTCAGTACGAAAGCAGATAGAAAAAGGCTGTAACAGTTAGTTGGTTATAAAAATGTTTTTGTTTGTGCGTGTGTGTGTAAAATTGCGTTTTTTAAGAAAGGACACCTATATAGATAAATTTAAAAAGCGAAAATATTAAATATTAATACATAAGTAAAAAAACAAAGCAAAAAGCGCGACTCGAACCTAGGATCCTTAACACATGTGTCATTCATGTTGTTCTGACTACTATACCACTCGCCCATACTTCGAAGCGGAAATTGCATATACTTATTTTAATTGTTAGTTATAAAAAATGTTCTGTGTGTGTGTAAAATTGCGCTTTTTCAGGAAAGACACTGATATAGATAAATTTAAAAAGCAAAACCTTATCTAAATATAAAATTTTACAAATCGTTAAAGCTGTTTCCGAAATACACGAAATTAATAAATTTATATAAATACAAGAACTGCTCGTTGTTATAAGATACTTCCCTCTCCACATCTACTTGTAATAATAAATGTAAATGATTTTGCAATATTCGTATCTTTATTTTATTCGAAATTTTGCAACAGTACAGCAGTTTTAAAATTCTCATGCTGAACTATGACTAAGAATCGAAGTAGCGTTCTCTCGGTGGGATAGTCAAAGAAATATAAGACAATTGGTAATTCGGCCTGGAATTTTATGCATTCGAGATGGCCTTCCCTTCTCATTTGGAAGCTAGAACTACACAAAATAGCTGAACTTGTTAAATGTCAGTCAAAATTTTGGTAATTAATTTTTAGAGGTATAGAGAAAATCAAAAGCCCATATGACTCCAAAAGATTTATGTTTCAATCTAAATAATCAGAGACGCATTTTTTTATATATATAAAACAAGGTGTCCCAAAAAAGTAGAGCAAGGATTTATTTCCCTAAATACTACATACATAGACACATAATTATAAAGTTTCATTAAATAAGGTGGGATATTGTACAAAAAAAATTTTACTTCTGTTCTGATAATAAAAAATTTAATTTCTATATATTCCCCATAGTGCAAAAGTATCAATTAGTAAAGTGTGTCACTTACATTCATGTATGTAAGCACAAAATTTCTCATTTCTACCTACAAATTTTAGAGATATGCATAATTTTCAGTTTAAAGGGAATAATCACAAATTTAGATGAAAACCTTTATTTCAGAAATGCAAATCTATTTGATACAGAAAAAAAAAAGTTATACTTAAATATGTGTCTAGTCGTACATCATGGACTTGTCTAATTGGGTAGAAACATCAAACAGGTGAAATGATTATAGTTAAAGGAGATAATATATTAATAAGACTGAATAGTTAAGGCAATTTTAAGTTTCTTCAACTTTTATATTCTGAGATTCTAATTGAAATTATATTTCTATTTTATAATTTAATTCTTGTACAGTAAATTTAGTATGAAAACTAAGCCTTTTTTCTGTTATCTTTTAACGCTTGAAAATTTAATAGAAAATTCCTTTTAAACAAATGGAATATTTAAGTTTTGTATGAATTTTACAGTTTATAAATACTTCATATTGTTCACTATAATTCTTAATTTTAAAAGAATCATAATTGATTTAGTTTTAACAATCAAAAGACACACTTTTTTTTAAAAAATATTTCCATTTAGAAATTTATTTGAAACAATATTCTTCCAAATATACTTTCTCATTAAAAAATTTTGCACTTATATTTTATATATAATTTTCATTGTGAAATAATAACTTTATTTAAAATAAGTATTTATTTGCTTCATAAAAAATAACAGTAATAACGAAAAATTTAAATAATAAGATGAAAATCAGTTTCCAATATATCAGTGTAGTACATTTCATTTGAGATTATGTTATTGATTCTTCATTTTCTATTCCTCTTCTTATTGTAGAATCTTTATACAAATAATTATTTATTGCAATTCAATCTGCTATTAAATACTTAATTACCTTGATTTAAATAGGAAATTAATTATTCTGTATTATTTTGAAAGTAAACGTCCTCCGGATACCTTTGTGCTTTGCTTATCCAGCAGATGTGCCAATTATCAAAACCTACAGAAGTGAGCTAGCTAACTCCCAAAGGTGGGGCCACTTTCTGATACAGTGCCAGGTGTTACACAATCCGTAAGGTTATTCCTTAATTTTTGGAATGTGCAGGAACTATAAATACTGCAAAAGAAAACTGGCGAGCATAATTATTTAAATGTGTTATCGCGTTTTTGGTTGAATATGACGATCCAATACATTCTATGGGTGTTGAGTAATTGAACTGGTTTGCTCGGAGTCCTGATTCCAATCACATAGAATATCTGTTGAATGTGCAAGTCCGAGAGAGTTCAGGGTACTTTTGATTATATAGTGTATTTTTAATTAATTAAATTAACATTGAGTATTAAAATATTAATAAACCAAGAGTGACAAAAATAAGTAAATAAAGCCATTCATGACAATAAACACTTACCAAAATACACTAAGTCATGTGTAGTTTTATAAATCATTTAATTAATTTGTTCCCTTAATTTAGTGAAGATACTCTAAACATTACAATTTTGAATACATATAATTTAATTTTTTTTAAATAAATTATATATATTAAAACAGGAATCCAGTGCCTGTTAGCAAAAAATAACTATACCAATTGCTTTTGCCATTTACGTTTTAAATATATGAATACTTCAATATTACTTTTTAATTCACTGCAGCTTCTCCACAGAAGTAAATGTTACACGATGATTTATCAATTGAATAATGAAGATTGAGCAGTAATTATATATTCCAATACATAAAACTATAGAAAAAGATTTTTTAGCACTACTTTCATCACAGTTTAACACCCCTCGAAGAAAGAAATATTAAGAGGTTAAAAACAGTTAATACTCCAAATTAGAATTTCTAAAATGAAGCAACAAAAATATTTCCTTGGTGGATATTTAACATTGAAATTACACTTTTTCAGAAGCAAATGAAAAAGAAAGAAGGGGAGAGGGGACACTGGCAGTTTTTCACTGAAATATAAACCAAGAAAAACTTTTGCCGTTGATCATAGAAGAAAGATATAGTAGAAATAATCAATAGAGCTCATTATTATTACAAACTTTTCACCTGTCACACCTCTTCATAACTGCGTTTTCAAAATACAATAATATATACATGTACGAAGTCAATACGAATTAAAATTTTCTGCTCTATCTACATACTTAAAATAAACCGAATATTATAGAAAAAATTGCTATATATTAATTAGAAACCACCACAAAAAGAATGATGTTTATTCATTTTAAGCAAAAAAAAATTAAGTGCAGTAACAATATAAAAAGACTCTTGTCATACATTAAATAAGTTGTCTAATTCTATGAAAAATTTAAAGTATTTCTCACTGAAAATATAAATATCGGGAAAAATGGCGGATTGAAAAACTGATGAGCAAATTTAAACGTGTTTATTTTCATCTATTTTTAAATAATCAGTAATTTAGTATTATTCCTCACAGCAATAGTTTAAATTTCCCTTTTTACTTTCTCATAAACGATGTATAGAGGAAGTACTGTAATCGTGAAAAAATTTTAACTCCACATTTTGACTGATCTCCATGTTTCAGACTTCTCCATGCAATGAAAAACATATTTTTGACATTATATCTGTCTATGAACGCGATAACTCAAAAACGTTTTGAGCAAGACGGCTGAAATTTGGTATATGAAACTACGGCCAAATTTGTAGACTTTTGTCAAATTTTGAACGAAATCCATTCGCATGAAGTGAGTTTATCTCACTGTTCATGTACAAATGAACTCGATAATTATAAAACGCAGAGCAAGGTAGATAAAATTTGATGCACTTGTTTAGCAACTAAAATATAAATACTTATCGAATTTTGCAACAAAGCCGTTAAACGGTTATACGTCTGTCGGTCTGTACTTTTGTCTGTAAAAGCAATAACTTAATGTAGTTTCGTGTCAAATTATGATGTCAATCGGCTGGCAAAAAGACGTCAAACATTCGTAACATCCAAACATCAAACAAAAGACGTATGTATTTACATACCCTCGAGATAAATTTAGTAAAAATGCGAGAATCACGCCTAAAATCTGAATTTCGAAACAAACACCAATGCAAGATATTCATGTTCTTTCTCTATGACGACGATTTAATGCGGAGGAAAAGGGATAAGAACTATATTAAAAAGTATGCGAGAAAATATTGGAGAGTACATTCCCGCTGATTTTATCTCAAATACAGTTGATAGTTTTTACTTTTTCGTATAAAAAGTACACAAAGAGAAAGTGTTACAGGAACCAATTTCATGCTCAAGATTTTGATAAGTAGGCACATTTCAAAGCTCTACAAATTTAAAATACCCATTTTTAGAATTAATTTGGTTTGTGAAAAGATTAAAAAACGACTTGAGTACGATAGATGAAATTTAGCATATGGACTTAACACCTAACTCGTAGATTTCTAACAATTAATGAACAAATTATGACACATGGAAATTATTTGTATGCGTGCATATGAAAAGGGTAACATAGAAATGCAAAGAAAGAGGAAACTTGCTGCTTAGTTTTACCATCAGAAATATATATGTGTATTAATTTTTGGACTAAAACCACCAAAGAGAAATAACCATCTGTCGGCCTGCATATTCGCGTGTATGTAAATTCAAAACGAAACAACTTAGATAAATGAAATTTCATACACAATTTTATATCCAAAATTCATACTCGGTTTTCTTTGCTACATTAAGAAATAAAATTCGGCACATCTTGTCACTATGCTCAAAAGTTGATGTGAGGGAGTGCACCACGGTTTTCGAAGGCTTTCCACTTCCCTCGTTACCTCCAGTGGTACATTTTATACAATGTAGATTCGAAAAAGATGGTGCCAAATTATCTATGTATACAGACGGGAAAGAATCCTTATAGTTGACAAAAAGTAATGAAATATTGAAAATCATAACCTACTTTTTTAGCACGCGCAGGTTCATTTTTTTGGACTTCATCCTCATCGTCCTCAGTATCCTCATCAATCATTGCTTCAGCGGCATCAGACTTCTGCAAAATAAATTTTCAATCATATTTTTAAAGAGTAAACCATTCTTTTATCATAACCATACCACAACGCCAGTTTGACTCATATATTCCGTTAAAAAATTTATAAAAGAACACTAAATTCTTCCAAGTAAAAAAAAAATTATATCAAAGCTTTACAAAAATAAATTTACCATTTCCATTTTTCCGAAACAGCAAAGTGAAAAGAGATTCAGAGAACTTAGTTAAAATTACAAATCATGATGCCAAATGTTATATGTTAAATATTCCAAGAACATTTATAAAAGATGTATTTTTATATCAATTATATAAAACTATGCATCTTTTTTAAAATGCAAATAACTGTTACTAAATTCAGTTATTTTTTTTCTCTCTAAATAATGATTCTAATAAAGAGGCCATAACATCAAAAATATATTTCGTAACTAAGAGTTCTAATAGGAAGGAGATATTCTTTTACCTTGAAAACGTTTACTTTTTCTTAATTTAAAAAAAAAAAAGAAAAGAAATCAGAAAAACTTACATTGATTAATTTTAAAATCCTCTCACATTTTGCATTTTTTTAAAAATGTTTATTGAAAGAACTTTTTTAACTTTCACTTTTGCACAGTAATGGAAACTTGTTTTTTTATAAAATAAATATCTCTTTAATTTTTTCCAACTCCATTAGGCCGTTTATCTGACCAATTATTATCTAATTTTATTGCTGATTTATTTCCTTCTGAAAATTACATACTCTCACAATGTTAAGTTATATAGATACACAAAAAGAAAAATCTAGTTTTTTTTAAAGAAATAGCTAAAGAAAAATTTGCACTTTGTATGCAAATGCATATATTTAATATATATATTTTTATTACTTGGCCTTTTTTTTTCTCCAGTTTTTGCAAAGATGTTGTCGTGGCTGGTTCGTGAGTGCTTTGAATAAATAGGCAAATAGAAAACTTAACAAATTTATTGCAGATTCGTTCGAGTTACTCTGTTCAGTAATTCCTTCTTCTCCAAGAGCAAACACTCGAATGACCTCACTCTTTTAATTACACTCGCGCTAGTTGTTTAGCGCCATCTATGAACGTTTATTTCCGAACGCTTTAAAATCCAATCACTACAGATGTAAAGAGTTATGATCAGATGAACAGAAAGTTCAAAATTTTAATTTTTTAAAACAAATTTAAACTAGTAAACTGAACTGAATTTAAATTGTGTACCAAAAAGCAAATAGCAGCCTGATTTACCATTAGATAGATTTCTTTATTGATGGCAACAAAGAAATCCAAAGAATTGTACAAGCAAAATATCAAAAAAGAAATTAATTTAGGTAGGATACAATAATTTCAAGCCAAAAATATATTTGGAAACAAAACGGGGAAGAATTATTTAGTAGATAAAAAGGAATATCACTCTATAGAGATTAGTAATACCATTGAAGAATGTAATACAATAAGTAATTTGTTCTAAACTTATAGCATGAACATGGCAACATTCATTAATTTGATATCTTTTTCAAAATAATACTTTAAAAATATTAAAATACAATAAATTGTTTAATCGTATGAAATAAAAATGAGAAGCTTTAAAACATAAACCTTGTTTTTCAATTTTCTTGAACAATATGGTGACAATATATAACAAATTAGGTAATAGCATTCAAATGTAGAAAAGCTAAGAACCACATTTATCCTTTTCCCAAGTGATATACAATCAATATGAGCAAAGTTTCAATATGCATTCAGTTAGCTTTCTTTCTTATATTACATTAATTCTATTTTATCCAACTACAAAATATCTGCATTCATTCTTGCAATAGCCCATAATTATTATATATTGCTTTATTATATAAAATACTGATAAGCCAGCAATTTAAATGTATAGTTATTAAATATATCAATGTAAATCATTGTTGCTCACTTTTTCTTTTCTTTGTCATGATTTTCTATCACCCTGATATCAACCTCAATAAATGTGTATTCATTTTAATTATTTCTGCAATTCCCTTCATTTTTTAAAGAAAATATTGCTTTTAGCAGCATATTTTAAGTATTCCTTTTATTGGAAGAGCTGATGATGGTTATATTTGAGTACAAATTGGATCCTTATTTTGCTTTAAAAAAAATAATAATAAGATTTTTGTGTGTATGTGTGAAACAGTCAAGCCAACAGCAATGCCCAAGAGTTTGGAGATTTCTGTTAACTTCGTCACTGCATCATTAATGAACGAAAGGATGGGATATTATATAAAAACGTAACAGTAAAGTACATATTGTCAAACTCATATATTTTCTATTTGTGCTAGAAGTATGGAAGGGCAAGATCCATTGAATACAAGAAAGAAGGAAGGGAGAAAAGCTAGTGACTATAATATTGACACAAAAAAAAATGCCATATCAAGATATTATGAAAGACGTGAATTTGAATGTGTCAGCTCTAACATATCGCCACCAAATCAAGAACTCAGGGTTGATCTCTACAGTCAAATGGGAAAATGAAATGTACATCTGAAGGATCTACAAAAGGATTCATAATTCTTGTACATTGTTATTTGGTCCGAGGAAAGCAAATATGAGCTCTTTAGAATTAGAAAAAAAAAAGCGTAAAGAATATCCACGAACTAAACAGCACAACAAAAAGAAGGGAATATGATGAAAAGGGTATATTATTCTTCTAAAGGTGCAGATGGAATTCACATGATCATCAGTAAAATTACTAGGAGCATGTATATCGACATCCTATCTTATAATCTGAAGAAATACACCAAAAATTTACATATGTGTCAGAGGTTTATCTTTCAGCAACATAATGATCCAAAACACATGTCAAAAATTGCCAGAGATCACTTCTTAAAAAAGATGATTAACAAATTGGGATAACCACTAAAAAGACCAAACATTAATTTCATTGAAGATTTATGGTCGACTTTTGAATTAGAAATTAACCTTTGAATAGCGAAAAAAAAAAGGGGGGGGGGGGAGTTCATATATGAGTGGTGCAGTATCAATAAGGGGATACTGCAGAAACTGCCAGCAATAATTGAGGCCAAAGAGGAACAACTGAAAGTCCAATGAAATGTTAAACGCTCACAACTGATTAAAAAAAATGTCACATTCCTTTTTTGATGCTTACTTTGAAAAATTTGTGAACATAATTAGTTATATGAAAATATTCTTATTTTGACATATTCGGATTCAGTATTTGAAGTTTTTTCTAATTTTTTAAAAATTTAATTACTACATTTAAGATAGAAACCATTTTTTTATGATAAAAAGTATAAAATTTTTATTAATAACACTATATACATAAAAATACGAATAACACAATCATAAAAATTTAACATTTTGACATAAGAATTCATAATTTTCTAGCATTCTTATTATACTTAAAATTAGCTCATTAGAACTGTAAAGCATACATTCATCATTTCTTCATAAAATCTTTTAGTAATTTTTTTACAAAAATATTGAATATATCTAAATTAAAATCCTATCATGAGTTAATGGTGCTCTTGAGATTGAAGGATTTAATTAAAAATTATTTTTTCAAACTGAATTCTGTTAAGTCACAAAGTTTAACACACAATGCAAATTTTCCTCAGCATGTATAGTAATTGAAATATTCCAAAAATAATCAAGATAGATCAGTTTGATCAGATAATCAAAGTGAATTTTATTTAATAGGTACAGTTCTTCAAAAGTATTAATTATTACAAGTGAATGGCGATCTACAATAAAAAAAACTAATGTGAAAGATACAAGTATGTGATTATTGCCAAGAAAAATTGAGTAAGTTTTCACAATAATGGTTTCAAAATTGGTGAAACAAAACACACTGCATCACTTCAATTATAAAGAAGGGTAGAACAAAGCTAAAATACTGACATGGAATATTATTAAAGTTATAAAATCGAGTTAGCTGCAAGATTTAAACAAGAGAGAGAGCACTTGGAGATTTATGCTCATCAAAAATAGATCCTGAAAACTGAAGCACTGTAGCAGGGGGGGGGGCATTTTTCAATTTTAGAACATGCGATATCAATGACTGAAGAGGTAAATGATGACTGATGAACTTGACAAAGGAGTGTCAATAGATGAAAGGGAATGCCAGATAAAGGTATTAAGTATGCTCTACAGCAAAATGATATCATATAAGCATTGAATATTAGAGGACTTTGTTTCATAGTTCTTTAAACAATCCAGTTCCAGAAACTGCTGCATTCCATACAGAGTTGCATTATTGAAGCAAGCAAAATTCCTTGCATGACCACTTTTGATTTGTAATTTAATGAAAATAGACCTGAATTAAAAGAAAAGATCCAAACATATACAGCCATAATACATGGAAGTATTTAAATGAATTAATTATTAGTTCATAATGAAATGAAGTGAATATTAGAAAGAACAAGGAGGTGAATACCTTATCTTCGATCAAGTAATATATTATCAAATTGTTCACTGAAGCTAACTAAAGGAGACTAGATTGTCCAAGCCAAGTAGATATTCATAATATAATTGTACAAATTAATATCAAAGAAAATGTGATATACAGAGTTCGTTGCAATCTTTGAGAGATGGTTTAGGATAAACAATCAACAGGCACCTTATTAAGTTGGCTGAGAACATTCTGTAAATGCATTAAACAGGAGTTAAAATAATCATCAAATCATCAATGGACTATTTGTTTATAAAAATGCATCATTTTAGGTTCAACAAAATATAAATGCATATTTGATTACGGAATACAAAGAGACACCCATCGATGGACATAATAAATATCCTAGATGAAAACGAACTAATGCAATGATATCATAATAAGCAACAGTTTTCATGAAAATTTAAGCCCATTTATTTCAACAATTGAATTTCGTACATTACTGACATTGAATCTAACTGCAATTTCTGAATAATTTATTGCTTCAGGCAATCCTGTTCTCAACAAGTATGAATGCTAAAATATCCATAAGGCTATAATGATAAAATCAGAAACTAAAGGAATGTGAAATCCAATTTCTTTTATTTCATTATCTATAAGAAAACCTTATGAAAAAGAGAGAGAGAGAGAAAGAGAAAGATGAATAATGGTTCTCTAGATGGCCAAATTTTACATTTTAAGAATGTTTGACTTAATGCCATGAATAGCTACAATGCAGAACCTATAAGTGCATGCATTGCGATGCTATATATAGATAAATAATCAGTATAATAAAATAATATTCATCAAAAGCATTCAAATATTTTGAGATAACTTTTTTCAGTTATACTTGTGCTCTCATAAAGAATTCTAAACTATGACCAAGGTAGCTTATTAGGATTCATTTCCATTACAGTGAATATTAAAAGAGACAGACCTTACATTTATCAGTTATGGAAATCTAATCAGAATGCGTTTTAAGCAAATTTAATGGATCACAATACAATTTAAGTTAATTTGAACTATTAATTACAAATTACAAGATCTACAAAGTAAAATTTACTGCCTTTCAACACTGTTTGTCTAGACCAAAGTGGAAAGAAATCCAACTGAATTACTTAATTATTATTAAATTTTCCAAGTTTTATTAAATGATATATTTCATACATAAGTACATATATGTTTTCGACAATAATTAAATCAGTAAATATAAGCAAACATTTAAAAAAAATACAGCAATATATATATAACTTTTACTACAAGGAAAATAAATATTTTAAAACAATAAATTTAGAGAATTGAAGAAAACCCATACCAAGTGATGCATGCGATGATAGATTTCTCCAACCTTTTTCACCCCTTTAGTATATTGGGCATTCTTGTACTTACGCCTAATTTTCTCGTCATAATTGATAGGAAAAGAAGAAATGTTGTTTCTTTCTATCCACCCACTAAAAAAGAAACAGTATTAACAATTCATTTAATCTCAAAACAATAGGACTAAAGAAGTATGAAACAATTACAAAAAAAGAATCTGCCAAAAAGAATCTGTTTCAGTAACTATTAATTGTAAATATAGTTTATAAATACTTAAATTTTCAGATATATATATAACTTCACGCTGCCCAAGAATGGTTTGTATTTTATAATAAAAATAACGACATTTCAGAGAAAAGTCATTCGCTACTAAACTAAAACCATATACTATATGGACAATAAGTAAGAAGAAAAAAATCAAAGTACATGGAATTTTGCTTATACATTTTAACATAGGATAGTAATAAGAATAGTAAGATATCTAAGAACATTGGAATTCCTCAAAAAAAATAAATTATCTTGCAGCAGCAACCACTATAACATGAAAACAGGATTGTATAATGCTATACAAATGAATTTTTCAGATAAGCATTTATGGATTTTGATACAGAGAACAATCTTAATATTACAAATAAAATACCTTTTCATTATTAAAAAATGCATGATTTCTAAAGAGATGATATGAAAAATCGTCACTCTTAAGTTCAATTTAGATTAAAATATTAAACAGCAATTCGAAAAAGGTCATTACAAAGTCAATTTGTGTCCCATCCCATCACACTTCAATCACCTAACTACAAATTGCCTTACACCAAGGGAGACACATTCATGGTCTGCAATGAATAACTTTGCAATCTCATAAACATATCAATATTAAAAAAAAAAAAATCATAGCTTGGTTTCCAAAATTCTTAACAATACATAATTATTAATGAGTTCCAACATTTGGTAATGACTAATTATTAACTGTATTTGTATCATATCAATGAAACATTGCCCCCATCAAATGCAGTAATATTTTATAAGCCAATATTAAAGTAATTAGTTAGAAAATGAGAATGTAACATATTTTCTGGCTTGTAATATAAATACATCTTTAGAAACAACTACATTTTATCTAAAATATGCAGAAAAAAAATCGTAAGCCTTAATTTTTATATTTTATAAAAATGTGCCAACCAGGTCAGTGGCAAATTTTGACAACTTGAAGAACTAAATTATTCTGAAGCCTCTTTCTAAGCAGCTTTTATTAATAAGAAACTAAAGTAAACTAAACTTGCTTGTGTTTTTAAATTTATCTCTATGCTTATTTTATTCATGTAATATATATCAGATTAATATTGTTTCTGCCTTTTAATTTCATTTTTTATTTGCTTTTCATTAATACAAAAGGATAAAGTGACAGTGATTTCTGTTTTTGCCTATTTTCTAAATGGGATGGACACTACAATGTCCAAGCATTTAAATTTTGATTTAGACAGGAATAAAAATTGAAAAATTATTCTTGAGAAATACATCACTTTTGTTTTTATTCATTTAAGTTTTAAAAAAGACAACTTATTCAATTATAAAAATTTGACTTGAGTTCTTAAATCAACAACTTTTTTTATGAACTGTACTGAATTTTATTACAAACCCAGAACTACTAAGGGAGAACATTCTTCTTTATATTCCTTTTGAACTGGAATAAACAGTGTTGATGTTCTTCTTCTCAAGGACTGAATGGTATTTTTTCTAATTCAATTTCATATTTGTACGTTCATTTTTCAGTAAAAGTGCATAAAATAATAAAATTATTATTTTACTTAAATTAATTGATATTTTAAATTTAAGTTACTAAATTTATTATAATTACAAATAATAATTTAAAATTATTTAATGGACTAAATTATTCAAAATTTTTTGACTTAATTAAATATTTTTCAACAAATGAGTTTTTAATTTAAAAAAATGTTAGAACAATATAAAATAAATATTTTAAGTTATTTATTATACAAAATAGTAAAAAGATACCAAAACTTTTAAACATAGTTTAAATATTTTCTAATTATAAGATAGGACACTTTTAAAATTAAAAACAGTATTATATTATAAAACAAATTATATTTTATATTTATACTTTTATTATTATATTATGCAATTCTCATTATTATATTATACATCAGTTTATGAGAATTCACTGCAGGTACTCTTGTTTCTTCATTTATTTTGAGAGGTTGTGACATGAAGAATTTAAAATGCACCATTTCATTACCAAATTTAGATTCAATATTCTATGAATAACATTCTTATGATTTTTAAATAACTTTCTTAATTCCACTGTTGATCCTTTTTAGAAAATTAATCAAAACTCCAAAATATTGAATTAACTTTACTATATGCTTCAAAAAAACAAAACAAAAAAACACGAAAACTATATCCAAAAAGAATCCAACAAAGCAAGGGTAAAGCATATCCAATAACGGCTAATATGTTTTGATTTAGTATTTTTTCCCTTTCCTATAAGTACAATCGTCCACAAAATGTTTTTTTTTTCTCCCTTATATATGTCAACCTTACCACTGTATTGGAAATCAATCTTGCATTCATCTCAAAATTGTCAAGCATTTCTTGTAATCTAAATACGACATTTTTGTTACTTTTCATTATATCACATCCGAAACAGAAAAGAATATATTCTTTCTTTATATATTTATAATTTTTAAAGAGTGATAATTAAATCATGTAATAAAATGAATAGAAAATAAAAAGGTTTATGCATTTTCATAAAGATCCATAAGTAGGGCAATATAGAAATGTTGTAATTATTATTTGAATATTTGATTAATTTCCTTACACGGTTAGGCAAAGTTCTGCAGCTACCAATTCAAAAAGAAAAAAATTAAATGGAATGTTTAAAATTGATTATCCCTCATAATTACAAGGCGAAAATTAATAAAAAGAATAACCATGTTATTTTGACAAGAAATAATCTATATTTGCCGAACTTTCTTAGGAATAGTTAAAAAATGTTTTTGTAAGTAAATAATTAATACAACAATAAATAATAAAATAATAAGAATTCAGAATAAAAATTTTATTAACTTTTTTCAAGGCAGGTTCAGTTTTAATTGTACAAATTACAGTATTTTTCTTTTGCTTCGATTTAAAAGAAATCTTTTCTTATCCCTGTCTTGAGCTGTAGGTAACAGAGATATTTCACCAATGGGTGTTACAACGATAAAGTGATATAAAGACAACTGCATTCCAATGATTGAAAAATATATGTAGTTTTTAAAAAATATTGAACCTCCCTTTTTTAAAGATGAGATTTTTTTGAATTATTCGGTGTACTTTCAAAATATTTGATGTTAACGAAATTTTTAAAAATGTGTAATTTTCACAACATAAAAGAAATAAAAAGTTCCAAACATCTTATTTCAAAGAATGAAGTGTTCATGTTAAATTATGTGACAATTCATAAATTTGTCAAAACAATTTATGATTTGAATATTGTAATTATTAACATGTCATATATATGTCATGATTTATAACATTGTTTCTATATTTAAGTTTCTATATTTAAACATAGTAATACTTAAAAATATCTAAAATTTAAATATAATTCACTGAATTTAACTGTTTCCCGATTTTTTAAAAAATCTAAATACTATTTACACTAAATAAAAGGGGAAAAAATCATAACCTAATTGAAGAGAATAAAAGAAGTAAAAGCATTAAAAAAATAGAGAAAAGTTTAAATGAGTGACTTTTATGAGTCAATAATTTCGCTTTTATAAATGTTAGTATTCTCATAAATGGGTCCACTTTAATAAAAATTCCACCATTTAGCTAAGAGAAATTCTTTTACATTTTAATAATAAATATAATTTTTTATAATATATATTTTTATGAAAACTATTACACTAAATGTGTTTTTAATGTTCTTTTCTGTCGAAAATAACACAAAGAGTCCATGAAACAAATTCTAAGAATAATATGTCTCAAAATTATTTGCTTATGCTTTTTTAGAAACATTATATTGGAGAATTAAAATATTTATATATTCCTCATTTATTATAGAATTGTTTTAGAAAGGAATTCATATGTTTTACTTTCATTAACAAATATTAAATTAATAGGAAAATAAGTAGATAAAAAACATCAAAATTAAAACCATCATTTAATATTTTAACAATTACTCATTATATGTGGTTATAAATTCTTTAAAAAAATTTTTTAGCATATATATATGTAATGATCATTTTCAACTTTAATTTCAATTTAATTAATTTCTAAGGTTTTATCTTAATTTAGCCCATAGTAAATTCATTCTAAAATATTTTCTTATTTAGTGATCCAATTCCACTTTCTCTACTTAATTAATTCAACAGAAGCTTTATAAAATTTCTGAATCGACTAAACGCCGACACATTCTCACGCTCCGCGTGAAGGGGTAAAAAAAATGTCCAATAAGCACATTCTTTTTAAAAGATCCCTTCGTTTTCCTTACTTGTGATTGACATGCATCAAAAATCCCTATCAGAATCTTAATAATATATTAGCACTATGAAGAAATATTTTCCCTATCAAAATCATAGGTTATTTAAGACCAGGGATAAAATGTCCAAGAGCTTTTTCCTCATTCTTCTCTGTGTCGTTCTGGGTGCTCATCGCTTGTACAAATGCCTGCTTCTTCAAAATTAAATAAAACGACGTCACGACATTGAAAGTTTCTTCGAAACTACATTACGCTTCACATAAAATAATGCTTACATATTAAAGAGTCGACAAGGATAGTTTACTGTGAAAAATTATGAAATGAATTAAAATAAAATCCGCTTGTCAGGCTTCAAAGTTGCATTGCGCTCGCCGTGCTCCAAAGATGACTGCTTCGGTCCAGGTTCGCCCAGCTGCGGTGTTTCCGTGGGGACGCTCTTTCACCGCCGTCTCCTTCGGCTGCCTCCGGCCACATCGTTTCACGCAAACCGTAGTCCGGTCCAATTCCCGTTGAATTGCCTACTGCTCAACACTACTAGTAAATACCCTTGTATTTGTGTTCCATATCGTCATGTGCGTGCTCCTTATATCTTCAAGGAGTTAGGTCTCCTTGTCATCATAAAAATTTTCTGGCTCCTTACCTGTGCTGAATAATCCCGATCTCGACGTCATTTCCTTGTTATATCATCACCACAATATAATACTCGCCTGCTTTACTCGCCAGTGGTCTCCAGTGCCAAATTGAATGAACCAGATTTCGAAAATATCACTTGTGTGTTATATTATTATCTCAATATAAAAATAGCTTTCCGTCATCTGCTGTAGTCTCCAGTTCCAGTGCTCAAAATTGCATTTTGTGATTAATTAAAAAAGTGATTATTCTTCAAAAAGTGATCAGTGTTAAAAAAAAAATCATCCATCAGCTGACTGAACGAGTGAAATTCAAAATTTATATTCTGTACTTTTGATTTGATTTTAAATTGCATTTTTCTATTATAATATAATTGCAAATAATCTTTTTATATTATTACCCAAAATATCATGAGTTTTAGTTTAAAATATTGAGTTTTTAAATTTTTTTCTAATTTTATTTAAAAATTATGCATGCAGACCTTGTGAACGAAAAAAGTAACATACCAAGATTCTTATATACTTAATAATTAATGGCACACGAGAATTAGACTAAGGTAGTGAATACTTCAGGTGAAATTTTTACACCCCTGACAGTTATTGAGCTGCCCTCTATTATCACTGTGCCCAAATACTTGTTTTTTTACAAAATACAAATATTTTTCATATTACTTTTTTTTCCAAAATATTATAAGAGTATTTTGAGTCTTGTGTTTGTTACATTCATTCACAAGTGTTTTGTTTGATATTTTGAATTTTGCAATTATTATCATTTGAGAATTATTTATTTGAAATACATGAATCTTACATTTATTTACATTTCCAAAAGTTTTATATGAAACCGTTCAATTTTACAAGTACTATTTTCATTTTCAAAAATTTCATTATATATTTTTGAATCTTATATTTATGGTTTCAGTTCCAAGTGTTTAATATGAAATATTTCAATTCGGCATGTATTTTTTTCATATTCAAGTTTTACCTGAAGTTCTTGAATTTCTTGTTTTAATTTACAGCTAAAATACTTTATTTAAAATCATTACTATACTGATATTTCATTTGGGTGAAATCATAACAATATTAATATTATATTTAATAATTTAATACTTTATTTATAAATTAATAATTTTGTTGAGTCAGACTTTCTAGAATTTAAGAAAAATATAAGCAAGCCTGTTAGACTATTTTCATCAAATTAAGTGAACTACAGAATAATAACAAAAATACATTTGTGCACTAAATCATTTAAAATTTAATATTTTGTTATTACTGTTTATTATTAAGGTTTTTATATACTATTTTCACAAAAATAATTCTTTTTATATTTCTAATACAAAATGATGAAGGGGATTTCTGTATAATGTGAAAGTAAGGGAAACTTGGGTATCACTTTTAATATGCCTTTAAATTTTAGTTTCTTACTTGACCACCACTGTAAGGTAAGGCTGTGTGTCGAGGGCCCCCGACATACTTCCATGTCTTGCGTTGGGGGGGAAATTGTAATAATATTTTAAACTTTAATTTCAATTTAATTAATTTCCCAGGTTTTATCTTAATTTAGCCCATAGTAAATTCATTCTAAAATATTCTCTTATTTCGTGATCCAATTCCACTTTCTCTACTTAATTAATTCAACAGAAGCTTTATAATATTGCTGAATCGACTAAACGCCGACACATTCTCCCGCTCCGCGTAAAGGGGTAAAAAATGTCCATTAAGCACATTCTTTTTAAAAAATACCTTTGTTTTCCTTATTTGTGATTGACATGCATCAGAAATACCTATCAGAATCTTAATAATATATTAGCACTTTGAAGAAATATTTTCCCTATCAAAATCATAGGTTATATAAGACCAGGGATAAAATGTCCAAGAGCTTTTTCCTCATTTTTCTCTGTGTGCTCATCGCTTGTACATATGCCTGCTTCCTCAAAATGAAATAAAACGACATCACAAAATTGAAAGTCTCTTCACTGTCTTCGAAACTACATTATGCTTCACATAAAATAATGCTTATATAACTATCCAATGAATTCTCTTTAAATCACTCAAAAATAGAAATTAATAAATATTTATGACAGCTGAGAAAAATTGCACTTGTTTGTATCTACGCTTTAAAAGATGCACTACAATGGTTATCTTGGTAAAATAAGGGGGGGGGATCAATATTTGTGAGAATAAAATGTAAATATGGTCATGCAAGAAATGAAAACACTGAGAAATATCTACAAAACAATGTCAACCCCTCAGCATAAGGACAATAGGTGGTCAACATCACATCCTTTTATCCATGAAGGAATAAAAGACTCTGACATTGACATTTCTTATAAAAGAAGTTGTTCCTCACCTCCCTTCTATATTTTATGGTAGCTTAGAATTTTTAACTCGTGACACAAAAATTCATTTAAATCCGAAAAAAAAAAAAAGAAATTCTAAAGTTAGAACAAAATTTAATTTGAAGTACAGCATTCTTGTAAATCAAAATAAATAAACAATTTAGTAAAAAAAAACAAAAAACATTTGTATCATCATCTTGGTACGCCATATCTCCATCATCTAATAATAAATATCTGGAAGACCAAGCTTCGCTCAGTAGGGTTTTTTTAAACATGTTTTTTTTGGAGAAAATATTTTGATACGGTTCACGTAATGATTACATTCGAATATTTTCTAATCTTACTTACATATGAACTGGTCATTTAACTAAAAAAGGTAATGAATGCACTTAGTTTAACATGTTCTTCGAAACAATCTGCTATATTACAGTATTTATCTTACAGTTTATCTATCATTACTTATATTTTTGAACTTGCATTCAGTTTTACTATGATGAAATCAGGTACGAGATGGTGCTATATGGCATTGTCAGCATGAGAGCAGATAGAAAAAGGTTTTAATAATTAGATTTTAAAAAATATTTTATTTTGTGCAAAATCATGGTTTTTTTTTCAGGAAAGGCACATATATAGATAAACTTAAAAAGCAAAAATATTAAATATAAATACATAAGTAAAAAATAAAGCAAAAAGGACAACTCATACTGAGGACCTGCAATACACACATCATTCATGTTGTTCTGACCACAATACTGCATAGCTCACACTTTACAGTGGAAGTTGATTATACTTATTTTAATAGTTCATTATTTTTAAAAAATGGTGTTTTTTTAAGTGTGTGTGTAAAATTGCAATTTTTCCAGAAAGACAGCTACATAGATAAACTTAAAACACAAAACCTTATCTAAATACAAAATTTGATCTAAATCGTTAGAGCCATACACGAAATAAATTTATATTATAATTTAAATTATTCAAGAATTGCTTGTTTAAAGTTATGATATTCAAATTATATGATATTGCTAATAACATTACAATTTATTTAGAACTTATTATTTATATTGGTCTTTTCCAATACTTTAAAACGTTTTACATCTAAGAAATGTCTTGAATACCATTGCTTCTGAAATTATTCATAAATCTGTATTTTTCTTTTTTACTTGGCATTTCTATTCATGCTTATTTCCCCCTATGTTTCATTTGACTCATTTAATTTTCATTATGTTACTTTCTTTTTCATTTATTTTTTAGTGTAAGGAACAAAAATTTGTGTAAACTTGTCTATAGTGCAAAATAATTGCTGCCAGCTCAGCACTGCAATACAGATTTTGAGAACCTCTCAGGTCTTGAGTCACTTTCAAGGCCAGTGCAGAAAACCGCTACTGAACCAGGTTTGAAAATTATCATATAGAATTGTTATCATGTTTTGAAGTACTTACTGATACAAGCAATTATTTTTAAGTCAGATATCCTTCAAAACAAGAAGGATGGTAAGTATCATAGAAGAGATGCCTAATGGCAGAAAAAACATTGTTTACTATTATAGCTACACATTTTTATGCAATATTATCGAAATAAACCTATATATCTATGAAAATTGAAGCTCTTTCAGCTATATAGATTTAGAATTGTGTTAGCATTAAAGTTTACACCTTTGTATCACACTGCTCATTAAGTACATATGGCAAACTGAAGATGAATGATGAATTCAAAAATTAAATATGGCACAGCATTTTCTGTACATCATTTGAGCATGAAGCTAGAATTGATTTCATAACAAATACATATTAACCAAAAAACAGTTTTAGTAACATCAAGTTTACACTCATGGCAGATGTTTCTCTTTCTATATCAAACAACAATACCTTTTTTAAACCTTAGAACAAAACACTAATTTTAGCCTTGATTTTGCAGTAATAAAATTCAGCTCTAAGAAAGGGCCAAAATGAAAAAGATGTAAATGTAAAATGCAATTCTATACTTACAAATTATTAGACCCAAAAAAGGAAACGTAGTAATGATTTTTACGTTTCTTGCCAACTGGAGGTTCAATCACCTGAAAAACGAGTTAATAAAAATCCTTTACAGGTTATTAATTGAAAAAGCAATTCTTTTAATGTTTAAAAAAGTGGTTCACAGGTATTGTTTAGTATAGAAATTTGATTAGCAAATTTAGGTTTAAAAATAAACTGCATTACAAAATTTTTCTAAAGACAGTAAAATACAAAAATCTAAGCTAATATAAGTCAGCAATTAACTATAAAAGATACAATTAATATACTTTCTGTAAATAAGTGGAAAGGGAACATACTTGCACTTAAAAACCAAACAAAGCATATGATTTTTTTCACTCATCTGTAGCAACTAATATAACCTGTTGTTATAAGTGATGCAGAATTTCACATGATTACAACACAAATGCAAAACTTAATTCTTTTAATCAATGCTCCCGTCTGATGTTAAACATATATTGAAATCTGCTTTTACACAATACATAGATAAATATTTCCACTTTACCATTTTACATTATGAACTTCTATATAAAACTAAACTGTCTACAATTAACTAAATGAAATATGCATCAAACCATAATCAAGGGGAAAAAATGGTTGAAATTGTGATTTGTACTCATGAATTCTCGATCAATAAGCTAGGACCCTATTACTAGAAAGACAATATCTAATATTGATTTGTCCTGAGTCAATCTTTCACCAATGCTTCAATTATTTTTTAAGGGAAAGCTCACTTATAAATTACTAAAATAAACTAAATACATATATAAAAACTCTTTTTTTTATTTCAAAATTCAAGAATTAGATAATTAGAAAGACTACTTAAAAAGCTTTTAAATTATTATTGAAAGAAAGTCACACACACACAAACAAACAGATTAAGTAATTCTAAAATTTTATGGAGGTAAAGAAAACCATATCTGAATTTGTATACTTCTGAATAGTAGTTAAAATACTTTTAGAAAAACTATGATTATTCTTAGTATCGGCATAGATATTTCATTTAGACATGAAAATAATTTTAAAATGTTAATCCATTTGAGGCAATTTAATATTAATTAATATAAATTTAATATTATTTAATATCCTTAATTCTTAAATTTCTCTTATTTTAATACATATCTTTAGATAATGTTCCTATTAGTTTTAAAGAAGTAATTTAACAATGCTAAAAAAAAATAAAAATAAAAAATGTGAATTTATCACTGAAATTTAAACAAAGTTTAGGAAAATAAAGCTTCCAAGATATTTTTTTTAATCGTTAAAGAATAAGAACACTTTAGAAAAATTCTAAAAGAAAACTTTACACTCAGACATTTTACAGCTTATATCAGGAATTACAATAGATTTAGTTAATTTTCATGGTTTTTTTAATAATGAAAAATTAACTATTTAGTTAAATATCGCAAAATGTTCTTTAAAAACTTTCTTATATTTCAGCAATTGTGAACAGAATTTGGAATACTAATGTAACAATTATTAATAAATTATGGAGAAAATTAGCTATACGTGGTTTTTAAAAATCTTGTGGTTCAATTAATATTCTAATTTGAACTGAAAAAACTAGAAAATCTCAGAAGATAATAGAAATTTGTAATTTATTTTATACAGAGGTATTTTAAAAATTTTATACATGAAAGGATTTTAATCCCATGCAAAGCCTAATATATCAACAGGAGACAAATAGCTAGGAATAGTTTTATTAATATTTTCAAAAAACAGAACAAAATAAGGGAACAAATATTTCTACTAGGTTGGTGAAGTATACACTTCAAGTTCTGAATATTTAAGAATTTCCATGGATGAGAGAAAAAAAAAAGCAATGAATAACCTTGTTTCATTATTATTTTAATATTTATGGAGTTTTTTCAGTGAATTAAGTAACTGGTATACATTTTCTTATCTTTTTAAGCAAAAGAATGCATATCTGTTACATATTTCTTACTTTGCTTTATATTTTCCAATATGCACATTTGTTTCATATTTCATAGGTATTAAAATTTTCGCATGGACATTGTGTTATGACTTATGGCACTTTACAAGCCCACTGCTAGTTACATGGACATTTGTTTGAATTTCTAAGTTAAGCGTTATTTAAGTAGTTACATCAATAATATATCAAATTTTCTGAGTAAGTTTAGAAAATTTTCAATGAGAACGTTTGAAAAAATTTTATAGAGTGGTTTTTAATACACTTTAGTAAATGTGTTTATTATGTCTTACTTAGAAGAAACATCTTATTTAAGGCCCATTATTCAGCAATCTCTACTAATACTAAAAGTAAATACATGTCTGCTGATAGGACAGACCATCAGAAGGCAGGGGACTACGGCTGGTGATGGGGGCTGGTCACAACTCTTGGGGGGGGGGGGGGGCAATAAGAACACAAAACTTATGCCAATCTTAAAACGTGGAACAAAATAACTCCATGACCAGAATTCATTTACATCCATTGGTCAAATTTGGAGAAGAATAAAAAATCAAATTATACCTTGGGCACCAACTACCAAAGCTATGTCTTTGCAGACTGCCTAACTTAAAGTTATAAAATTTGATGCAAATATATTTGAAGAATGGATATGTGCATCAATAAGCAAACATTCTTTCCAAATTTAAATTAATTAAAATGAAATGAAATTTTGGTGATTTCTGATAGACTTTCAAAAATATCATCAAAAATCATTTTTACATATATATATAGCTGTGCAATTTTTTTAATGTTAGCAAATTTTGAAAAATATTTGTAAATATGATTTAAAATGGCAGTTTTTATTATTGGAATTAAATCAAACTCATTTCAATGTTTCATCAAATCTTTAAATTGCATGTTTTTGTTTAAAAAGATTATTATATCTTAAATATCATTTTAATGAAGAATTTTACCTTACTCTAAAAGCAATAAAAGGAGCAGCAAATAACTATAGTTTACGAAGATTCGATTTTCTTTCTTTCTCTGTATATTTTTAAATGAATTTTATTTCTGGATTCGATTTGTCATGTGACATTTATTAAGACTACATGAATGATTTAAAAGACTTTCTAAACGTCTAAAGTTAAAAATATGTTTAATTATTTTATAAAAAAATTACAGTTAACCTTATTTTGAGAGTTATAATATTTGTAGCTGTTAATTTACATTATTCATTCATGCCATAAAACTAAATTTTGTAATTTCTCCCAACAAAATACAACTATAAAAATCATTGGAATAAGATGTAACTTCACTGGCTAATAAATCATTACATATATCATTCTTTATCAAGAATTTAATCTTTTTAGATAATACACAGTTTATGGGTGCCAGTTGTTTTTGTTTTTTGTTTTTTTCCCCTCTACATATTATTATTAGCATATAATATTTTGGAATTATATTTGGCTTGTAAATAGACGATTCTGATGGTTATAGGTTTTTAAAATTTTATTTTCTAGATGTATCTGGTTATGTATTTCACAAAATAGTAATTTTGCTATAGTCTGTGTATTTTCTGTAGGTGGTTCAAGGTCACATTTCTACAGCCTTACTGGTACCAGACAACCAATAACAAGGTAGAAAATATGATGAACCGCCTACAGAAAATACACAGACTATAGTTTCAGGATAAAACCATCAACTACAATTAGTTTGTATTCAATTATATGCCATAATTTGTTTAAATATGTACTTTGCAATTAGTAATGAATAGTCATTACAATTTAAATTGAATTCAGACTTGACCAAAATAAATGATGTCAGTGACTTTTTAAAAATTATGAAATTTAACTAAGTCACATGTTAAATGTAAGGGCCTGAATCATTAACTTCACTAGCTGAAAAATTTAAAGAATTTTCATTTTTTATGCATCAAAATTTAATTATAATTGTAACACATTTTTTGCACCTTTTTTTTTTATTTTCAAACTTGTTTCTTAATTGTTTGTAGTGATTAATTATTTCAGTATTCTAAATTAAATAAGTTTAATTACTATATTAAAGTTTGTTGATATTATGAAATTAATGTAGTGTAATAGGTGAACCAGCAGTTAATAAAATGTGGACAAATCATAATAATTTTTTAAAAGATTCCATACATTATTATTTAGGCTTAGTTATAGTAATCTAGCATAAAGTTTCAAGGGAAATATAAAGATTGTAACTTAAAGAAGGAATTATATGTGGTTATAGGAATAGGTTAAAGATATATATGTGGTTATATATAGGTTAAAGAAGGAATTATATGTTTTAATTTTTTTATGCATCAAAATTTAATTATAATTGTAACATATTTTTTGCACCTTTTTTTTATTTTCAAACTTATTTCTTGATTGTTTGTAGCAATTAATAATTTCAGTACTCTAAATTAAATAAGTTTAATTACTATATTAAAGTTTGTTGATATTAGGAAATTAACGTAGTGTAATAGGTGAACCAGCAGTTAATAAAAAGTGGACAAATCATAATTTAAAAAAATGTTCCATACATTATTATTTAGGCTTATTTATAGTAATCTACCATAAAGTTTCAAGGGAAACACAAAGATTGTAATTTAAAGAAGGAATTTAGTTTTGATATTTTTTCCAGGCACCATCTTATGTAGATAAGCCTCTGAAAGGGGCTTTAAGTAGATCTTCCCATAAAGAGCACAAGGAATAGCTGGATGCCAAAAAGTTGACATATGTATAGAAAAAACTGTAGATTTCTCATTATCTGATGTTAAAATAAAACTAGTACTTATTAGAAATAGTAGCATTACATGAAGAAGTGATAAAACATTAAAGAAGATAGCAAAATCGGTTAGATAAGTTAAAAATGACAATTGAAGAATAAACTTTTTACAGTACACTGTAGCTTGCAGAAAATGTAATACTATTTGCTAGGCTGTATTTTTATAAGCATTGTTTTAATCGTATAACTAATTTAAAATAAAAGAGTACTTTTTATAGTTCATATTTGTCATATTATGGATTTGCAAATATTGACTCATTAGTAATTAAGATTTTTATTTGGGATAGAAAACTGAAAATAAAAACATATCAAACAGTTATAAAGCAAGAATCATTGTTAATGATTAAATTCAAAGACTAACTGAATGCTTTAAGTTCCTAACAGTAAAAATATAAATAACAGTTTAAAAAAATGAAACCATCCAACTATTTTAACAGAAAATTCAGAATCATTCAGCTATTTTTACCATTAAGGGAATTCAATTATATTCTTCTTAAATAATAATTATTACTTTAATGCTTAAATTTAGGTAATTTAGAATTACAATAGTAATGGAGATGCATTTCACACACACACACATACAAAGAAAGAAGAAAAAATCCTTAAATATGAAATGCATGAATAATTTTAAAATTACTCAAGGGTAATTTTATATCAGAAAATTCAATATTTATATGAACAATGCAATTCTAAATTGAATCAAAATGTTGACTTTTTTTATTACAGAAAATCTTACTGGTGAATTTTAATAATGCTATGCTATACTATTTTGAAGTAAAAGAAACTCATAATAACTCATTTTACAAATATATCCTATTATATTTAAGAAAATTAAAAACTTTTTTTAACCATTAACTGGTAGCTGAAAAAAAATCATGAAATTTCGTACAATTCTTATAACTATAACTTCCTTTTTTAATTAAGGCATTTTAGGATATAAATCTCACTTGTAACCAAAATAATTTAAAATACATTTGGTTAAAAATCTTATAATGTGGAAAAATGAATAAACATGATAGAGAGCAATAAAGAGAACATACGTAACTGCCACCAAAATATGATTTGATTCAATCAAATAATTTCTGTCACTAAAATGTAATTTCTCAAAATTACATTGTATCAATATCTAATAGCTTAGTCAAGTGACACAAGATCATTTCTTGAAAGGTGCTTATATGTTAACCTTTGGCAATGAGATGTTGAAAAGCATTCACTTTTACAGAAGAAAGATATTACTTCATTTGTACAGATTCAGTAAAACTTATAAGAAGTTTTAACAAATATGATAAAACCACAATTTTGGCAAAATCTCAATGAAAATATGAATGAAGAGAGGAAAAAGAACCCAAAAACTCTTATAACCTATATTATAAGATGTTGAGATTCAATTCTAGTTCATGATCTTTCCCTTTCCCCTTTTTTTGCTTGTTCCTGTTATATAGAGAGATATGTAGTGAAGCAATTAAATTTCTCAATCAGTTGTTTACGACTGATAAATGTTCTAAATATGGAAATAAAAGATTATAATTACTCTTAAAAAGAACACTTTAAAAATCTAAGAAATAAATGCAAGCCTTCATATTTTTCTTTAAATTGGAATATTCATATCCTTCAAGATATTAACTGGATAAATAACATTCTATAATAAATATACATATATATATGATTAATTGATTAATTATTGAAATGAATATTTAAGTTAATATAATGCACTTTAATATTTCATATAATATAAATGTCTGAAAAATATTAGTTTTCTAAAAAATTATATGTTTGAAAAATATAGGATCTTCCCAGCATACTTTAAACTATATAGTATATAATTTAACAATAACATGTTATGCAAACATTATTTAGGGCTATTAAAAGCCTCTTTTTGGAATTAAGGAGAAGATTAAGAAAGCTTTATTATTAGTGTGAAGTATTTATCATCAATTAATAAGAGCTTTCATTGAAGAAGGGAATCGATGGAAAATGACTAATCAGAACAATAACAACAAAAAATTAATATGAACAAAGCCTACTCTGAATTTAAAAACATTTCCTAAAATAAGATTATTTTAGTCATCTTTCTATAATTTGATTAAAATAATTGGTCATTAGAAAGCATAGTTCAGCTATTAAATTAATGTCATATTTAGATAACACTAACAGCTAATTGAATCTTAATACTATACAAATTTAAATTCAAATGGATAAATACAAATTTGCCTTTACTTTAATTCCAGAGTTGCAATATCAAGAAAAACAATGCCTTTAACTTTTAGTCAAGACATCTTTGGTTACTATAAGTAACAAAAATGGATATAATTGCAATTTTATAAATTAAAAAAATATATTTAGTTCATTACTGTCTGTGATCACTATTTCACTTTATTTTATTTTTCAAATAATCTGGTTAATAAGTTAAATATGGAAAAGAAGAAATTATAAGAATCTTCTAGGATATTTTTTACAAACTGATCAAATTGGTTTAAAAGTAAGAAAGACTTTTGAAAAGTAGGCAACAACAAAGAGTAGTTTAAACTAATATATTTTTAAATCACTAAAGTGTCTCTAACAAATGTTACGATATTATATGTATGTTGCTCTGTATGCTTCTCCCAATTAATTTATAGCACAAAAGGTTAATGCCCTATTTTGAAACAACACAAAAGTTATTTTGAGATGAACCTAATAATTTTGTGACATAGCACCATGACGAGGATGGCACCTCTTCAAGCTTCTACATTAAACGTTTGGAAAGAGGAGGTCTAACTCATGATATCAGATTTAATAAGCACCAGGCCTATATACATGAGAAATTTTCATTAGAAACTAATTTGAAAACTGAAGCCCCAAAACCAAGAAATCTTCACCACTCACAAATACTATGTTAAAAAATTCTTTCAAAAACCATAAAAGCTCAGAATACTTTCTCAATGTCTCTCCTTTCTGCCTTTTTAATCTGTTCCATATATTGCTCTCATCATAGCCAGAACAAGAAAATCATGATAATAGCAAAATTGGATTATTTCCTTGAAATTATGAAGAATAAAAATCGTTAAAGAATATCACGACTGTTTCTTCAAAACATGCTTTGCGAAAAATTACCAGGATTAGCACCTGCTCATGAAAAAAAATCCCTCAGAATGTAAACTTCATTTATTGAACAAGCTCACCAGTCCTTTTAACATTCAACATTTTAATAATCTTCAGAAGAATATCTGTATAGTTAAAGCTACCATAACCACATCTTATCCCTTTCAGCTGTTCTTCAGTAAGTTCAGGAAAATATATCAGTATCAAGGGATAATATGGGTGTTACAGTTCAAACAGGTTTATTTTGCAATTAAATAGTGATACATATTTTCAACATTCTTCAAATTGTGTTATGTTCAAAACTTAAAAATATTTTTAAAAAGATATATATTCTATGAAAAAAGAAAGCTGGTTCTAAGTTATCAAAGAAAAAATGAAAAAAAAAAATGTTTTAGTATCTTCAAGAGTGTTTTATATATAAACAATATTTACAAAATGCAACTGGATAATAATGTCAATAAACTCATAATAATGTTCTAAACTCATTTTATTTCAAGCCTTAATTTTCGACATTTATGTTCAAGCAATCCATAGATTTCGACATTTGAAAAACTGAAATAGTACTTTTTTTAGAAAAAGTTTAGAATTCTTAAAATATTTCATTTTTAAAAATATAAAGTTATTTAATTATATTTTATTTGATTTGCATGGTTTTAATTTCATGACATTTTGAAATTGATTACATTTTAAATTTTAGTGTTACAAGAGATTTCCACTCATCTGATAGATATTAAGTAAGCATATGCTTGGACATCCTTTGAGAGAAAAACCAACCTGTTCTCCAAATTCATCTGGCTGAGTATCTCTAATAAACAAAATATGTACCATGAGTATTTATTCAATCATACTTAAAGAAAGGGGAAGTAATTAGACAGTGATATCCAGCAACTTGGACAGCTCTCACATCTTTGCTGAATGGGTGTTTGTGGCCTTTCTGCATTGATAAGAGTTTTTAAAAAAATCCTTTTAATGCCAGTAAACTAAATTTAAACCGATGTTTTGAAAATTTCCATAAATATTCGTTCTTATTATTGAGAAGCGCTGCTTGATTGAAAGATTTCTTTTAAAATGTTGGGTACACTAAACTAGCAATATGTGTTCTCACAAAAATATTATTATTTTTGATTTTCTATAAATTTTATCTAGTTTAAAAATTTAATTTGGTGTATAGTGTTAAATTATGAATGTTTTTAGAGCATGAAAAAATGGTTTAACTAATAAAAAAGAAAACATGCAATTGTTTACCTTTTCAGGACTCAGGAGATCAATTTAAATCTAGATTACTAGAGAAAATAGTTCTTTATTTATAAAGAAAAAAGAAAATTACTAATTTCTTACCTTTTCACGCCTCTAAGGATCACATTACATTAGACTGCACAAGGGAAGACAGATTGGTATTAATTTACAAAAAAGAAAGAGTTTATTTTCTCAGAAGATAGATGCAAGTAGATAGTCAAACAGATTTGACTATTAAAAAAAAAACTCAAATATGCTTATTTCTGTAAACAATAATATCCCACCGAATTATTTTTTGTTAAAGATAAAATGTTTCACAAATATCAATTCCATTAATTTAATAATTTGTTTCAAATTTCTGTACTACAACCCCAGCACTTGCTAACATTATAGAGTTTTTTTTAATTTAAAAGAAACTTGTAAAAAAAAACAAAATTAAACAAAACAAATTAAAAATGTTGACTTTCACTTTTCTCAGACCTTCAAGTTTAAAAATGTCATACCTCAGATTATTATGGAGAAAAATTGTTAATTAAAAAAGAAATTAAATAATCAAATAACATTTGAATATGTTTGTGATAAATTAATAAATGCTTCAGTTATATTTGTAAATAGTGTCTTTTCTCAGTTTGAAATATGAAATTCCTAAACTGAAATTTCAATGAATTGTTATATGGCAATATATTATGCAAATTTTATTGAAATTAAGATATTTTACAACTGTTTTTATTCTTGTTATTTTTTTTAAGAAATTAATTCTATTGCATTTGAATTTTTGTACATTTTTTACTATTTTGTGTATTTTTGCCCTTTGAATAACTGTTTCAAGTCATGACAAGTGACCAATTTAGTTTTTAAACTGCTTAAATGTATTTATTAAACTGCTCTATTTTCACAGAATTTTATTATTGCAAGGGCCAGGCTGTCATATCAGATTTGTAGAGGAGGAAAAATGTACTAATTACAAACTAGCTCTGTTCCAGAAATAATTTTCTAATCACCTGAACTCCAAGAGCACCATAACTTTAATTTCTAAGCAGTACAAACTATTATTTTCCAAATGAAACCAAAATAGTGAGTTGACAAATTCTTCCAAAAACTATAAAAGTTCAAAATACTTTCTCAGTGCCTCTCCTTCTTGCCTTCCTAATTGGTTTGCTACACGGCTGTCAACATGGCTTGAAGAAAATTTTGACAAAAGATAAAAATTAATAATATAAAATTCATTATGAAGAATCAAAATCATTAAAAAATTTCAATATCCGATTCCTCAAATCATGTCTTGCACATATACACATTTGGTGAATTGGTTAGATTAAATACTTATTTTTTTTAGATAGAGAATTGTTTTTTTTTAAATATTAAATGGTACATGATCAACATAATTAGTTGATAAATAATCTGTTTCATTTTTGACACACATTTATTAAAACAGAAAATGCACAGAACAAATGACCAGTCAAAAAGGATATTTAACCGATAAATATTATTCTTCCCTAACCTTTATAACAAGAAGAGAAAATTTGCAAGTAAAAACAAAACTGAAAACTTTTACCACCTGTTTTTGTAAAAATTTTTTTCTTTTCAAGTTGGAAATTTTAAATACAAGTTAGTAACTATTTTTTTAAATTTTGATATGTATACATGGATGTATAACTCTAAGCCTCTATCATTCAGCTATAATAATCTTCATCTTATTCTTATTTAAAAAAATCTAAACTATTTTTTAGTATAAATGAAATATATTTTTGACTAAACAGAAACCACAGAATACAAAACATTAACGATTTTATGAACATTTATGAAACTCCATACATACTGAATGCCATTACCTTATTCTTACTGGAAAAAAAATGAAACTATTTCATTAATAATACACTTTTTCCGTTGAAAAGATGATAGAAGTTAAAATTGTACTGGAATAACAAATCTAATGCCATATGTTACAAAATGAATGAAATAAAAACAAAACTAATGGTTCTAATGCCCCTTTTATTGGCGACAAATTTCGGCGATGAAGCACTACTTCTGGTTTCCATAATGTTTTGTTTCCATTACCGTTTCTGTTGGGTTACCGACCGAAAATCGTCTTGGCGCCGATCTTGGCGTCAAAAAAATCGCCAAAAATTCAAGGGATACCCAACTGTAAACGTTTACCAAAATAATTTCTATTTAATAAAGAATAAGGGGGAAATAGTTCGTATAACAAAATAATAAATATTATAATGTGTATCAAAAAAGAAACAGCAGTATAAATAAATACTGTAATGCGCCCTAAACTTAGTTTCAGCTAACATTCTATTTCGTACAAATGAGTAAAGTACCGAATAGAGTAAGGGAAAAAAAAGCTTCAAACATCTTTTGCGGTTATAAAATATTCAGTTTCATGGCCTCAATTGGAAAGTAACTGAAAATTTCTAATGAGAATTTATAAGAGAATTAATAAGAACATGATAAGAATAAAATGAAATATGCTTACCTTTGCTGGCCATGGCCGAAAATATTTTACTTTCGCCCTAAAAAGATTAACAAAATAGTGTAATACAAACTACGTTCACAATAATATGATAATTAGAAACATTATAAATCATATTTACCAAACTAAATCATTTGTTTTAAACTCATCTGTCATCATGTATTTTTATCTTCAGACGGCTCAATTGTCAAAAATAAAGCGTTTAGTCAATGCCGCAATGCCGCATTCAAACACAGTTTCTTCTTTGCGATTCGTTCGAAAAGACTCGTCTCATTTTACAGGTTTGAATTTTTATCGCACTAGAATATAAGGCTATTTACATATTTATGCCCTACAAGGGTTTTGAGGAAAGACATCAGGATCAAATTTTACAGTGTCTATCTTCCACAGAATTAACATAACCTTGTAGAAGATTTTGGAAACATCCGAACAATTGTCAAATGCAGCTTTCAAATTACTTTTGAAACGTCTTTGGCGGCATTTATTAACTGTAACCGAAACTATTCTAAGCGAATTTTTAAAATTTTTCTCATTTTCTAGGAATAAATTTGAAATATCTTTGCACCTGGCAAAAATGAATTTCTCAGTTTAAATCATGATACAATATATTGTCAATCAAATATGCCCCTTTAGTGCCCCCCAAGTGTTAGAGGTTGCGGGTCGTGAGAACAAGTACTCTTCGAAAAATTCTATCCTCTTCATTTCTAGTAATAAATAAACATTTTAGATTTAAATGGAATATTCAACTTATTGTTCTTGGTTTCTGATGATAATTAAGTTCCTAATTTTTTTAAAACTATTTTTGGTCATTCATATGCGAGCATTTACTGTCTATGCTGTACTGATACCATACTAAATTATTCCAAACGCTAATAACACACCCTTTTTTGGTAGCCACGACAAAACTATAAATGCTTAATGAATTATAAATATGGTAATGAATTATCCATAATTTTTGCATTATATCATTTTAATGTTACATCATTTCCAATAAGTAAGAGAGGCAGTATTTATACTATTCCACAAATCTTTTTTGATCCGTTTTAGTTCAGCATTATAAGTTCAGTTGAATATCCTCTAAATTTCAATATGGAAGTAACTAAACAAAAGGGAATTAAAGAATTTTCAATTAAATAGTAAATTTCTGCTTGTGATATGCTGCATTTATAATCTTCCCACTGTTTTGGAAATAATATTTCGATATTATTCTCACTTATTTAACTGACCCTACATTATTGAAAATTAAAGTACGCGATTTGAGCGACAATGGTACTTGAGAAGGGAAAAAGAACCTCCTCAAATGCCAGTCACTCTGAATTTAGCGAAAACGAAAAATCCTACTGCATCATGATGCTATCGAAAATTGATGTAATAGACCATAGGAGGTGATGTAAAAGATTTTACTTAAAATTTACATTTGATAAACAAAAGACTAAAAGCAGATTTTTAATGCGTTTGATTTAAAATGTATTTTTGTTTAATAATATCGGCTTTTAAATTTTTTAAATATTTTTTTGCATTTTAGGAACTTTCTTAATACCAAGAATTTTGAAATGATTTAGTGATCTAGTTTTTTTTCATCTGCATTCTCGTTAGAGCTCATTTCCCCCATTGTTTTATGACGCTCTTTTCATTCAATAATTTTCTTACATTCATTTTTAATAGAAATTGTAAGAGGTGAAAATTATTAGAATAAGACTGCAGTGAAATAAATTTTCTTCAGATCTTTCATCTTGAAGCGACCATCTGTTGCGCTTGTGCCTGAAACTGTCACTGGGAACATGGCAATTTAAGTAATTATTTACATGTTAAAAATTTAAAAAGAAACTTGGGAAAAGTTACACTGAAAAAGAAATAAATTTGCTAATTGTGCTAACAGTCGAAATCCCCCAAAATATAAAAACAAAACGATCTTTAAACTGTGAAAACAAGTTGCATATTAATATTGATTCTTTATTGTGAGAATAATATATTCACTAACACAAAATTGATTTTTTTAAAATTTACATACCTTAAAGTATAATTGTTTTTTCTCAGAATCATCAGGAAAGTTAAATTTCCCGAAAAAAGAAAAATACATACATTATTTATTTTTACTTTCAGTAAAGTTTCATCAGCACGTTTGGAAAGGAAAGGATTTAATTTTATGATTTATGCGGAGATATGATACCCCAAACTACTAGTCTTCATTCAACTGAGAGAGTTTATGAACAAAATTCTTGACACTCTTTTTCAGCAAGAGCTTAACTGCAACAAACATTCCAGGATTTTATTTTAAAGTGTCGAAGCATCAATCTTCTGCGCCACTACTTTCAACGCTTCAGATGTGCGATATAAAGAAATTACACAGCCAGATGCATCTTTGCTGCTATGGTCTTTCCTCTGATTGTTCATCAATTTACGAGTCCCCTTACTCACAATTTGGTTTACTGTAGACGTACTGGAGGCATTGGACTTTTTCCATCAACTGTAAAATTGTGGAATCAGCCTCTCCAAAGAATTTAAGAAATCTTCCACAATGAACTGCAGCTCAAGATCTTAAAAAGTTATCACCCAGTTTATGCAAGCAGGATTTGTTCGAGGATCTCATCCTCCTAATCACTGCCCAATAAAATCTACTGTCTTGGTTTTTTTAAATGGAGACACTTGACTTTATTCTCGATGGTTTCTCGAAGGATATTAGATATTTCAGATGCTTTTCTACTGTTCATATCCTTATTAAACACTGTAGAAATTGCACGTTTCATCGTAGCATCTTCATATTTTTGATACCTGTGTTAATATGGTTCTAATTTGTCTATGCATCTGAAATATTTATGAAGCAAATATAGAAAACACATGATTTGAATATATATATTTAATATAATGATATTTAAACTCTAATTTCAATTTAATTAATTTCCAAGATTTTATCTTAATTTAGCCCATAGTAACTTCTAAAATATTCTCTTATTTCGTGATCCAATACCACTTTCTCTACTGAATTAATTCAAGAGAAGCTTTATAAAATTGCTGAATCGGCTAAACGCCGAAACTTTCACACGCTCGGCGTGAAGGGGTAAAAAATGTCCATTAAGCACATTCTTTCTTAAAAGATCCCTGTGTTTCCCTTACATGTGATTGACATGCGTCAGAAATCCCTATCAGAATCTTATTAATATATTAGCACTATGAAGAAATATTTTCCCTATCAAAATCATAGGTTATATAAGACCAGGGATAATTTATTTCTCTCTTTTTCCCCACTTATGTTTTTGCAACGCGCTGTGGCGGACGCACAATGTCCATGTCTTTGCTTGTAAATACTAATGCTTTCCCGATGGATTAAAAAGAACTTAAAAATGTAAAAAGTCTCTTCACTGTCTTCAAACTGCATTTTGCTTCACAACAAATAATGCTACATATATATATATACACGAATTTGAGAAAAAGAAAAAAATTCTTGATTAGCAAAGTTATCTTATTTTTACCCTGATTTCTGTTGCAACTTTGCCAAATTATAGTATTAAACTGAAATGGAAGATGAATTTTAAATCTAAAAGTGATTCTGAAATAGAATTGTATGCTAATTTAAGCAAAACAAGTAGATTTTTTTCTTTATATTGGAATAAATGGGTTGTTTGAATTACTTAAATTGACTGCCACAAAACTTGTTCCAGAATTTAAAAACAAAAACGCTCATTAAAACTTGTAACTGATAAGGATTAAAATGTACCATTGTTAAATGCTTGTGAGTTGAAATATTGGCACTTTAATTGCTTGGTTTAGAAATTTAGAAGAGCATCGAACTTAATTTTTTCAAAATCTGGCAGTGTTGCCGCAGGTGACAAAATTATCCCAATTTTCAGTAGGGAAGACCGGGGCTAGTTGTTACATGGGACAAACTGTTATATTCAAATCTTAAGCTAACCGCCGGTTGAAAATTTTTTATCTCTCGCTGGATGGTAGCTCTTATTCATGTGGCTTCCTCAACAGTTTTTGGACCTCCTACATTTTGTAACAAAAAAATTGTTTGTGAAAACTTTAATTGTGTACTTATTTGAAATTTTTCTTTTAAATTTAATTTTTTTTGTTTGAGTTGGAACCCTTGAAGATATCTGCGTAAGATCAGAACCCGGCGATAGGACCTAGATTTTAAGTAAGTGATATCACATTTAAGAGTTCATTAGTACTATACAACTGGGTTATACTACAAAACAATTGTATTATACGAGTCAGAGGTATTAAGATTTAAAATGGTTCCACAAGAGGCAACTGATCACAGTTCCGCTGTGCTAGCTGTTATACTGAAACACCTTGCCCGCGAGTTTTCTTTAATCTACATAAATAGAAATGTAAATGTTCATTTGTCAAAATCTCAAATTTTCGAAAGTTATTCACCGCTTGCTTTGAAATTTTGACATAGCATTGCATTTGAATGCTCCATGTTTTTATATATCTTTTATATAGATACCACACACGTGACCGGTAAAAACATGCTTTTGTTTGAAAAGCAACGATATCTGTTGGACGTAAAAGTTAAACACGCGAGACTAAATATTTTTCTGATTCCATTTCAATATTTGCAATTTTACGATTCCATTTTAGTGTTTCTAATTGTTATTGTCTAGTTAAATTCTCATAGATTTCAATTTATTTTCATTTTGATTCAATTATTTCTTGTGAACATTGCGTTGGAATTGAGCTATGTCGTTTACTACAGTTTTTATTTCGTGAGCTTTGTTTACTTTTTCATCTTCCATCGTTTTTCCTTTCATTTATAACTGTTTTTCTTATTTTTAGTGGAGTTGAGCTGTGACCACTGATTTTCATTTCAATTCAAATTATATCATGAAACGGACTTCGGAGTAATTTGTTCGAGCGGACTGAAATGATTAGTTTCTCATTACATTGGAATTGAGCTTTGTTAATACATCTGCGTTTGAAATGAAATATTTTGTAAGGTCATACATATCGATGGAATCGCACAGTACCAGGCTGGAAGATACATAAGTAGCAATGAAGCTGTATGGCGAATTCTTTCATTCCCTTACATGAACGAAGTTCATCTATAGTTAATTTAGCAAAACATCTAGAAAATGATCAATACGTTTATTTCACTGTTACAAATGTGCAACAAATAGCTCTGAATCCACTGGCTTCAACGTTAATTGCTTTCTCTACTTTATATCAAAATAACATATTTGCGAACACACCGCTGTATTCGGAAGTTCTTACACATTACTCATGGAATACGAGTAGAAAATCGTTAGAACAAGGGAAACGAGGAGAGAGAATCGACGACAACCTGGCATATTTAAAGAAAACTACGAGAGGCAGACTACATATTGGGCATCCCAGTGCTTCTTTCGTCGCATACTCTTCGTAAATATGCCCGGTTCCACGTCTATCCAGCAACTGCGAATTGTTATCGGCATTACACATGCCACTTTCCGCAAAGCATATCAAGGTTCTGGATTTATTCGAGAACGCCGATACTGAGATGTATGCATTAATGATGCGTACAACACGTTACATCCACATCTAATTCGTGCATTCCCTAGTCGTATATATATATTGTACAATATTGTATGATATTAAACAATATTCGCAATATTGTATTCTATTGTTAAATATTAAATTATATAATATAATATTGCACAATATTGTATTATATTAGGAAGCAGGATGTGCTACATGGGTTGTTTGTAATTATATTGACCGCCTACTTTTCCTTATTTCCAATAGAGTTAAGGGAGAAATATAAATTGTTCACAGCTGCAGATATTTTCTGTGGAAAATTAAAATATGAAGATGAAATTCTCTGTAGAAATCTACAACGAAATGCTGATAATGATTGAAAATTTGTGCTTAGAAAATGTGAATAAAGTTCTTAATCAATTGGGTATATCACCAAATAGCTATATTGCTGTTTCGTTGCTGTAGAACTGCGTCGTGAATAAAATGAGAATCTCTAAAAACGAAATTACAATTGGTTGATCGTTTGTTATATGGGCAATCTGGTATTCCTAAGCTAACGTTTGAGTAAAAGCCATTTATGATCAAATAAGACAAACTTCCAAGTCTTCTTAAATGTATCAGGAGTAACTGGTGAAATGATCTTAATTAGACTGATTCTGGCAGCAATTCGATCCCAAAAGGACGTTAACATTAGCTTTTGCGTCTTCCGGAGTAACTGCGACATTGCTACCAAGTGGAAGAACTGCTCATTCCGTTTTCAAATTGACATTAAATTTGCAATTCATTGAAACTCCCACGTTCAATATTTTCAAAGTAACCCGGATAGGAAAAGATTTCAGAAATGTAAACTTATTGCTTGGGACGAATGCACAATGGCGCATAAAAAATGGTTCGGGGCTCTTGATCGATCATTGCAAGATTTGCGTGGAAACATCAAACAATTTGGGAACGTATTAATGCTGCTTGCAGAAGATTTCAGACAAGCACCACATGTAATTCCATCTGCAGAACGATCGATCAATTCAGATACACTCACATCAATTGCTGGAAATTAGGAACGGAAAAGTGCCCGTTCATCTGATCTCAGGAAAAATTTCATTGTCTCATAACTTCTGCAATTTAGTGACGTCAAAAGAAAAATTAGTTGAAAAAGTATTTCCCATTATTCAAACCCGTTATAAGAATCTTAATTGGATAATTGAACGAGCTATTTCTGTGGCCAAGAACAAGAGTCTCCCTCGAGAATTTGAAAGGAGAGGTTGTCGGTGAAAAGCATTCTTACGTCCTTGTTCTTTCGAGAAGCTGAGCGAAAAGTTGACGAAGAGCTCTTTTACATCCGCATCCTTTAGGTTTAGGTTTAAGTTTGTTTATACCTTCAAAGGGGGAACATATCTCAGCGAATTTTTATTCTTTAGAGAATATTAATACATTAAATAGTGCAGAAAATTGTGCTCCATAATATCATCTAGAGTGTCTGTGTAATTTATTCAAATTGTATTTGTTTTCTTCAACATATTTCATCATAAAGTGAAAAATGAGTAGCATAGCTAAAATATCTGGTTAAGCTCCACGAGGCAAATGGGGTCAGTGTTTCCCTACTACTATGAATTAATAATACTATTTCTGCTGTGTAAGATGATATAAATACTACGATTTTTTTTTTACTTTCGGGTATTTTTAATGAATTTTTAAATATTTGTGTTTATCAGATATGAGACAAGCCGATACCTTTCTACCTTAATTTCTATCTGTCCTCATCAACTGAATTAAAATTTTTCTTGAATCTTTAAATGGATGATAGAGGGTACTTTTGCGAGTATTTAAAGATTTAATACAAAAATTCCAGATAAATGATTCCTTTAAAATAAATATTTTACTAAAAATAAACAGCTAAAAAACCATATGATGTTTTGGCATTTTTTTAAAGTCGAATTCACACTCATATAACTATAAATTCTAATAGCATTAATTTAAATTTTTATAGGGGAAATTTACAAGCGATTTGCAATGTAATTTTCATTGTAATCTCACAATTAAGCGAATGTTAATGATTTTTTTCAAAAAAAAAAAAAAAAAATTCCTATAAAGCAACCTTTGCTAAATTTTCCCCTGACTAGTGGATTCTAACCTATAAATAAGAATTGGCTTGTTTCATCATCTGAGATAGAATTGGATAGATAGCATTCTTTTTAAATCCAATTATCATTTCAATTTAATTGTTTATTCTTTTTGACAAAAATTAGTATGATTTTATGTGTTACTTAGAAGCTGTATTATATTTTACAGAGGAGATTAAATCATCATTAATTGTTGAATTTTAGTAAACAAAGAGATGGGATAGGGCAAACAAATACAAATAGTGTATTAATGGCTTGAATACCAAATTTTTAGCTAAAAGCTTATGATTTTAGAAAGTTTTAACAAAGGAATTTTCAGCTTTTTAGCGGCAAAGAGGTGTCAAAATACTATTCAAATTCTCTTTACCGTAGAACAAAAATATAAAATCCACTACTCTCCCTCTTCATATTGTGTTTTTATCAACAAGTTCTTAGATGCGCATTTTAACAAATTTTTAGTTAAAAGCTTATGATTTTAGAAAGTTTTAACAAAGGAATTTTCAACTTTATAGCTGCAAAGAGGTGTCAAAATACTATTCTCTTCACTGTAGTACAAAAATATAAAATCCACTACTCTCCCTCCTCATATTGTGTTTTTATCAACAAAGTTCTTAGATGCGCAAGTTCTACAGCAACTGATACTTGAGGAAATGTGTTACAATTTTTAAAGTATAAAGCTAAATGTCAAAATTTGGCAAGCCATAAAATAATAATAATAATACTCCCCCATACTGATGTATTAAATTTTTCATCCAAAAAATTTACCCCAAAATCCTCATTATATGGTTTTTTATAAAAAGTGTAAAGGTTTGTTTTAAACACATGTAGTGTCTCTTTACATTAATGAGCTGTCTCAAACAGAGCAGAAATCCCTTGATGGAATTCATCGAGGGCTAGTTTAACTCACCCAACTCGCATTTCCATAAATTTTTTAATTAATAAAGAATTTCTTATAAAACAATAAGTTTCTACTTCAACTGGGTGAAAAATAATATTCAGTTATGAAAAAAAAAAAAAAGAAAGTATTTTGAGTATTCACGGACTGCTTTTGGTGGTTTTCCAAAATCTTAAGTACATTAATTAATTAATAAAAGATAAATAAATAAAAATAATCTATTGAGTAAAATTACTTTCTATTTTTCTTTATTATATTTCTATTTGGTCTAATAGGAATTTTATTTTGATTCTTTCAAATTGCATGGCTCCATTACTTTTAAACCCAGCTAATCCTTTATTATAAAAACCTAGTTTTGTTGCAGTCAATTATTATTTTTCTAACTTGGTTATTTGCAACTCTGATCTTCTAACAGAAACAGAAAAATTATTTCTAAGTGACTGAGTCTGTCATTCCGAGTTCCATAAGAGATCTACAAAACTTCTACCTTCAACCAGTTCTAACTCCCTTTCTAAGGATTGGAACCCTGTAACTCACCCAGTCTCCTTTTGCTCGAATCCCCATTGTCGTAAATTCCCAACAATTCCAGCTGCAAAAAGTCTTTCAAGATCTGCTCCTCTCACCCCCTCCGCATCGGTGATTTTCCCGTCTTGACCTCTGACCTTCGGAATCGAGGCGATTCTTAAGAATTCCATGTACAGAGAAAAGAACACGATCTCGACGAAAGCGCCCCTTATTAATGGGGGGGTCTGGCATTGAGCAAATCATCGAAGGAAGTAGCTTAAAAGGTTTGACTGCCATTCCAAATAATACCCAACAACAACAACAAAAAAAAAAAATGGCTTCTAGTTCCCCGAAGTTATTGTTGTGAGGCATGGTGACCTTCAGAACGACCCAAAATAAAACTTGCCCTTACTCTTTGAAGAGGTCTTTCTAAAATCGACACTGTAGTTCGAACACCACGAGAGGGGGGTGGGGGTAATGAGTCATCCAAACTTGTTTAGAAAAGATATTCTTTCAGTTAGATATTTCGGATTTTCTCTACTTACACAGAAAATCGTACTGAGCACTGAGTGAACGTAAGAAGGACCCTTAGAACATAGGTCTCATCACTGATTAATTATTGAAGCACTTCTTTTTTTAGACATTTAATTGCTCTTTATAATTCTGTTAAATAATATTAGAGAATCCTGTAATTTAGATGGAGTAAGTGAATGATTCTGTATTTATATCATTTTCGTTTGACCTCAACTTTAGTTTAAAAAAAATAATTGTGTTTATTAATTTTTCAATCTGGAGAATCAGGCAAGGTTTATGTGCCTATGAAATTGTAAAACCTCGGATTCATCCCTTAAGAATGGGCTCAATCCTTTCACCCTATAGTTTTAGTATTAACAGCGAATTCTAATCGCTGAGTTTTTGAAATTTTATAAGTAAATTATTTATTTAAAAATACTAAATAGGTTTAATTTTGAAAGAAAATGAAAAAAAAAAAATTTAGTTGAGCTTTTTAACTTATTTTTTTTAACTGTTATTTTTGTGTAGGTGGGATATTAATAATTTCTGCCTGATTTTACCGAAAAAGAGAATATCCTAAATTTTAATTAAATGTCTCATTTGTACAATATTAAAAGAGAAAAGATAAATATAGTTATTTTGAAAATGATGTTTAGAACATGAAATATAGTCGACATAATATGATAATGTGCATAAATTAGTCGAAAGAAAAAAAATAATGAACTATATTATAAAATGCATATATTCGATTAAATGTCTCCAGGTTTTTGAAATTTTTGAGCCATTAATTGAATGATTATTTCTAATTTTATTTTGTTTTATTTATTTAATGAACTTTGCCAGCACCACCATTCATCTGCTTATCCAGGATTTTTGTAATCCGGATTTATATTTGCTAAAATTTACTTAGCTTACTCTTGATCGCTTACTCACGAGAATATATTTAAACTTCAAATTCGATAGACATGTAACATTTACTACTGTTTTAAAACAGTATAACGTTCCGTATTTTGGGCAATGCATCTCTAATTTTCAGTAATCTCAACTAAAATGGGAACTTGAAAAACGGAAGTGTTTAACCCTCTGGCTGCGTAATTTTTTAAAATCACTATTTAAATGCGATGTTTGCAAATAAGTTCAAATATTTTTCAAACAAATTGAACTGATACTACATGTTACACGATAATAATATTATATAATAAAAATTTTAATCGTAAAAATAAACACGCGAAACTGCGAAAAACGCGGGATGCAATAGTAAATGGTTTGATTGGCAACCCGCAGAAATCACGGGATACGCAGCTGGAGGTTTAAACTTCAGCTAAAACAAAAACTTTCTTACAGAACAGAAAATAAACAAGCATTGTTTATGTACCTTATAGAATGTATTCTTATCTAATAGTAATTAAACTTATTAACATTGATTCTTATACATCCAATTTATTACATTATGGAGTAACAGAATTTAAAAATGGATACACTTTATAAAAATTTCCTCTTGCATATTTATGAAAAACCTTAATTGTAAGTTTTAAAAAGTATATTTTTATATAGAAATCTGCTTGGTATATAAAAATAAACCGCTTCTTCAAAATTTCATCATCACCAAAAGAAAAAAAAGTCAAGATGAAATATTAGTACCAAAAATGAAAAGGAATTGTGTTTCATTTCACCAATTAAATATATTGTGGGAAAATACGTTTAAACTATTTTTTAATAATAGGTAAAAAATGCGAAAAAAATTGTGTTGCAAAAATTGACATTATTAATAAAATAATTCTTTAAATTTAAAAATGATGTAAACATTTTTTGTACTTTAATATTTTCGGAAATTATCATGTAAAACATCAGAATTTCACTTAATTTTTAATTAATTAAAATGAAAATTTTTAAATCTCTTGGAAGTGCGCCTTCCCACCCTTCAATGTATGTGCCAAATTTGGTGGTTTAACGGTCTGACTTGAAAGAAATAGTCAATAAATAAATAAATAAAGGAACAAAAACTTTTAATGCAGCATCATATAAAAATTGATCAGAAAATTCCTGAAGCTGCATGTGCTTTAATGCTTTTAATTCATATAATTAATTTTTTTTTTAATTTTTGAAACGACATTGTGAGCATTTCTTTTTGTTTTTCTTTTAAACAATTTTTTTTCTTCTGTTTACCTAATATAACCAATGTAGATACACGAATATGAGGAAAGAATATTAGTAAAATATATTGATACACAAATGCTAAAAAAGATTAATACGCATTACTTCGCTGCCATGTTGCTGTTAAAATTTTAATCTGATAATAACAATACTTGAAAATCTCTCTGAAAGCATTATTTAAGATTTCTAAAATAGCTTCCAAATCACTAATGCCCGTGACTTGATAAATATTAGCAAAATCAGAACCAGAAACATAAAATAAAGCTATTAAACTGTATTAATCGTTAACAAGCAAAAAAAAAAATGATTTTAAACGTTTTTTTTTTTTTTTTTTAAATTTCTTGATAAAGATAGTACTTAGTGAACTATTGTAACATACATAAACGCACAAACATTTCCTTTTATGAATATAGATAATAGCGATTTTGAAGAAAACGCATTCAGAAACATGAGAATATTCAAATATTATCAAATAAAGGAGGATACAGATTTTTTTATATCTTACTTCTTTTTAAATGAATTTAATTCCGCAAATTATTTGTTCCGATAAAAACAATATTATTTTCTATTAAGAATCGAATTAACTTTCATTTATTACAAGATATATGAATAAGAAAAAACGTATGTGCAAGTTCTCATAAATGCAAGATTAAATAAATAAAATATTTAAAAAAAACCCACTTTAGACAAAATAGCATTGATTTCTGAATTATATATAAAGAAAGCATTCTTATCATATTTTCTCCTTTTATTTTCTTTTGGACCTCTATAATCGCAGAAAGATCCCGAATTTTCATTCATCTAGGATATCTGGAATCAACGAGTTCCGGCAATAAACAGTCAAAATAAAAGAATCGCAATTCTTTTTTCAATTTTTTGTTACCAAAATATTGGACCATGAATTATTTTTCCTCTTTTCTGCCCTTCTCCGCCCACACTGAAAATAAACAAACGCATTTTTGCGTTATATGTAGTTGGTCCTGAGCTGGAAATAATATTTATGATTTTTATTTACGGTTGTTTTTTCATCTTGATTTAATTTCTAAAATGGAAATTTTTTAGCTTCGATTGCCTTATCTGGAGTAATACCTTTACAGGATGCTGGGCGTTTTGCTTCTACAATTCCATCATCACCAATGAGCCTATGCGAACATGCAGCTAAATATGAATATTTGGGTTTACGAATAAACCGCAATGTTGAAGTTTCAAATTAAAATATTCTTCTAATACCCTAATAGCATTTTCCTCTTTTCCTTGGCCGTATTTAATAGCCGCAGAAAGAAAATGCGATCATAATTTATTTTTAATTATATTTCCGCAACTAGTTGATTCCTTTCTGCAGCAAACTATTTCAAAATTGGAAGCAGTTAGTCACTTCCAACATTCCTCTCTCCACAATGAACTACTTTTCTGTTCAATAGTTGCCCTTTCTGAGGCCTCAGCTTCAGAATCAGATAACTGAAGGGATTTTCGAAATTGCCCTCACGTTTAGCGAAACTCCTATTCCAAAAGATCAGGCTTTTCCGCACTGGGCCCGTAACTTTTATTGCGAGCTTTGTCACTAAATAAAGTTTTTCTGCATTGACGTAATTTTCCTTTTCTTTGCTACCTTTCCTTTTGTCTTTTTCGTTCCAAAGATTTCACACAAATTCCAGGACTTGTATTGTACATGTTCTTATGAAGAGAAGACATCAAAATCCTGGAATTATGCGAAGACACTGCGCCACTGCAACGAGCCTGGTAACTGTTGCACAGGCAGAAATTAACTCTTTTCCCCACCAATAAATTTCGCAACAATGCATTGAATTGCACCACACAATTATTGTTGTTAGCAAAGAGTGCTTTTGCTAGGGGCGGCCAAATTTGCATGGCGATCATTACTTTAAAAAGCAGTACGCTTTGTACAGTATGTAAATCCTCTACCATATCTCTTTAAGCTCTTTCTTCTTTCTTACAAAATGCTTCTGTTCATTATTCCTGCCTACCAAAAGCGTTATAAATAATATTTACCTAGCACTTCTGCAATTTCAGAACCCTTCTATAAATTGAAATTTTGAATTAAGGGCAGTAGATATTGAAGCAATTATTTCAGATGTTTATACCGTTTAAATATGTTTCCCTTGATTTCAAGATCAAAATAGTAATTGTTCTTAAAAAATAATTTAATAACCTTCATCAGTGAAATATTTAGTGTTCTTCGCATCCTATTATAACAGTAATCTATTATTAGTAATTATCTTCATTTCAAACTAATACTACTAATAGTTAACAACAGGATTATTTAATGTTGTTAAACGTAGAAAAAAAGATTAAGATAATGAAGATAAAAGGGCATAATAATAATAATAATAATAATAATGCAACTGTACTTTATAGATTAAAACCTAATTTTATCAGAAACCAAAATTGCTGAAATATAAAAGCATTATAGTAAGGTTTAATAACATAACCTTTTATTTTTGTGAAAAAAGTGTGAGTGATCATTGCATACATACCGCTCCAGATAGAGATGAATAATTTGTTAATAATAACATTTTGGCCAGCAACTACTGTCAAAAGACACCCACACCATCTGAATCTATTTTATTAACCTCTATTGCCAAACGTTTCTCTTCTATTGCTGCATCGTGCATTTCTTTTACAGCCGCTTCTTCCCAGGCTGCCGAAATATGATTACGCCTCTGTATGAGGCAGGTAAACAACTCGATCTCATCACAATCATCGGTTGGGTTCCAGTTTGTTCTACCACAAACATATGGACCAAGAAACTTATTCTTAAATTGAAAGAAGTAATCAATAGTGAACCAAAGAGCAAAAAGGGAAAAATATTCCAGAAATACTGAACAATCCCTCTACTACGGGCAGCCAACAACATTCTGGGTATTTTGGATATCAGAATGTCGAATAAAAGACCAGAGGCGGAAATATCTATTCAAACTGATAATATCAAACAGTTCACAGAAGTTCAATCGTCCCAGTCAGTTAATAAACTCCAAAAAGGCATTTCCTATGCTGAAATGGCAAGGAAAAGACCTAAAACTACTGCCACAATTATTATATATGCAAAAAAGGAAAAGCCGAATACAAACGCGGAAGAAATGCCCCTTAAAAAGAAACTCCGACAGTCAGAAACTACGGAGAAAATCAAGTCAATTTGACAAATCCAGAAAGGTGGATTGACTATCAGATGCAAAAGGGAAGAGGATTTGCAAAAATTTATGAAAACCCTAAAAGAAAAAGAATATATATATATACATATATATGTATAGGGAGGAAAGCAGGTAAATTTAAAAAATGTTAATGGCATTGTTTCAAATTAGATAAGTTTGTGAAAAACATAAATTTTATAAATAATAAAATATTAGAATAATATAAACTATTTATCAGTCTAATTGATTAGTTTCCGATCTGTTTCTGTACCTTCATTCAATTATTATGGTATTTATAAAGTTAGAGCGTCTATATAAATAATATTGCGTCTCATGTCAGGATGCCTGTTATTCGCAAGTAAGAAAGTAAATATATATCTGCTGCTAAGTTATAGAAATTAAAAAAAAAATGTATATAAAATAAATTATTAACATGATTTTAAGTTAAAAATATATTGAAGTATGAAACTAAATAGATCAATATATGAAAAAAAGGCCCTCATAATGCATATAAACTGGGAATGTAAAATGCTTTAAATAGCTACTGCACATTTGATTTCAGAGTAAATTCTTGCATATTAAAATATTGTCATAATTTAAAATATGAGTTTTATTGAAAGCAAAATATTTTTTTTAAATTGGTCTGAAATGCAGAATGACTTTTCAGCTTGGAATTTAAAATAAGAAGAAAGTTACCAAGAATATAGCTGAACAACTTTTCCGAGACGAAAATTATATGCGACTCTTTCTTTTTCAATCTTGATCAATAGATGACGCCACGTATGTCATGTTTCTTTTCCACACTTTATCCAGAAAAACAGTCCTGTAAATTTGTATTTAAAAGAATTTTTTACTATAAAGAATTTCATTTATAATTGTGGAGTGTTCTTTTATACAAAAGTGAGGTTGCCGACTCTGTATGCGTTAAAAATATTTTTAACACAGAATATAAAAGCAAAAACTGAATGATTTTTTTTGAATAATCTGCGAAAAGAAGAAAATTTTGAAACCTCTTATTTATTACTATTTATTTTAATTACTTTTTTTTCAATCTTGATAAATAGATGACGCCACGTATGTAATGTTTCTTATCCACAGTTTATTCAGAAGAGCTCATCCTGAAAACAGTTCTGAAAAGAATTTTATTTATAATTGTGCGTTCTTTTATACAAAGGTGAGGTTGCCGACTCTGTAAGCGTTAAAAATATTTTTAGCACAGAATATAAAAGCAGAAACTGTATAATTTTTTCTTTGAATAATTTGCGGAAAGAAGAAAATTTTGAAGCCTTTTATTTATTACTATTTATTTTATAAGTTGCTCATATAATAATAATAATAATAAAAAATTCAAAGAGATTCAATGAAATTTTCCACCTCTTTCGTATGATTATACAATTTTTTCTGATGATTTAATCTCTTTCTAACAAATTGTTATGCTAAATATTATTGTTATTTTGCCATTATTTAAATATAATCAATTTCATTATTTAACATTAGCATAACATTTAGTTTGGAACGTATTTATTCGAATAAAAAGCAATAAAATATAAATTATTTTAGTAATATTTTGTATAATCTTAAACTACGACGCTCTGGAAAATATATGAGGTACATCAGAATAATAAAAAAAGGAACTTTTTCAGAGATTATCCTGTGAGATAAAAAGTTTAAAAACTCGCATTGCCGTGAGGACCATATTGTTTAGTCTAATAATTTTGTCTTGAATACATTTTTTATTATAACAACAACAACAACAACAAAAAAATGAAATTTGAATGAAATTTTCACAATTTTTTCTTTGATTTGAAGTAAGTCAGTTTGAATTAATGAAAAAAAAAAAAAAAAAAAAAAGGGATTCACAAATCTACGTTATGCTAAAAAATAGGAAAAGGGACAGAGAGAAAAGGACATTTAAGTCTGCATTTTTAAACAAATTTCTTCAAGCCTACATTTCTATGAAAATGAATATGCCAATTTCAAAACGTTATTAACACTGATTAAGCCAATTTTTTAAAAAAAGAAAAATTAATTTTTGGCAGGGAGTAGAAGGTCACTTTTAGGATTTGAATTTTGTACTCGTGTTCTTTATTGTGTATTTCTTGAAGAAATATTTTCATGGTTATTATGTACATATCAAATGATCAAAAGTAAGCATCGTACAAAAACCTATTGAAGAAGAGTACCATCCATAAAAATTAAAAAAAAAAATTGTGCTTGGGCGAAGCGATTGTTATACCCCAAAAGATAGGTTTTTATTTTTTTAAATTTTTTAAATTTTTTTATTTTATTTAGATGGTTGATATCATAATGTGCTGCTATCGTGAAAATTCCGTGTTCTCCTGAAAATGAGATTCTTAGAGAAATGAACATGGGATAGTTAGCTATAAAAGAATAGGAAAAGATGCTATTATCATGGCCGCTTCGATATGAGGGAGAATTGATTTAGAAAATGACGGTGTGATGTTTTTTTAAGGGATTGCTATCAATTGTATCGAGAGACAAAAATTATGCGAAGAATGAACATAAATGGAGCATGAAAGAGATATTTCATGCTTAGGGCAATAATTTATCACAGTTGTTGCAATTGCTATGCATTCGCAACTTTTTTATATGATTATTTTTAGAGCATTTTTTGATTTAGATTCCATGCTTTCACCATTCAGATTCCACGGTTTATAAATTCAATTTCAATCAATTTAATTTTAATATGTACGAGTTTTAAAGCCAAGTAGAAATCTGAAAGTGTAAAGGAAATGTTGCATATTTTATTGATGTCTTTAATCTACTAATAATTCTACTAATAATAAAGATGAATGTGTGTGTGTGTTGGCGCTCTATAATCTTGACTGTTTGACCTGCAGCAACTAAATTTGATGCCTGTATATCTTAAAGGGTGGGAATGTGCAACTCGAAGCCATTTTTTTGAAATTTTAATCATAATTTTAATTCATTAATATTTAAGCTGCACCGTGGTGTTTTTACGAATTGACTTCCGAAAATATTATTGCACAAAAATAAATTTTATATCGTTACAAAAATTTAAAGTATTGTCTTTTTAATGATACCAATTTAATAGTCAGATGAAATTTTCCTGAATTTCAGCGATTTAAAAAAAAAAATGTTTTGCCTAATTTTCAGTAGTAATTTACCCTGACCTATTGTCACCCTGAAATTCAAACCATTTTCATTGTTTCATAAATATTTAATCGCATGATTATCTTTTGTCGTTAAAAGCTAAAAAAGAAGGATCCTATTTGATATCAGTCTAGTTCACGAGATAAAAAGTGAAGTTAAAATGTCGCGAATTTTGGAAGAAAGATGAATCGAATATTTTCATCTTTAATAGAGCTATGATATTACCGGACTCTCTCTATTAGAAAGATTTATGTATACTATAAACAAAACGTAATTAAGACAAGTAAAATAACACGATTTTAAAATCAAACAACTTGGCGGTGGATATGAAGTTATATCTAAACGATTTATCTGAAATCAAATATAATGAATATTCCCAATGGATCGATCCTCTGAAACGCCTAGTTGCTAAATAGAAGAGTGTTTCTATTTTGTTGACTTAGTTGTTCTCATTTATTATATTAACGCAAGAATACAATCACAGCTAATTTCAATGCGACACATTCTTTCTTTTGTCCCCCACTTTTATTACCATTACATCAGAATAATCAAAAGAAATCCTCAAAACGGAGCAAGATCACACCAGCTAAAATCTGAATGACTGACCGCCACGCGTAGCAAAAGTGAACTTTGCGTTTCTGATTACATTGGCCCATTAAAACATTCCCGTTGAGAAGTTTTCAAAAGAATTTTGCTATAGAGATATGTTCCTTTATAAGAAAAATTAGCATCAACTCCTTCTATTAAAATTATAAGTCAGATTAATGTATGGAATTACCGAATTTCCAATATTTAAATCGGTATTCAAGTAGCAATTCTTTTAAAAGACAAATATTAATTGAAAATATTTATATATCTGAAATGTCCTCTGGACTCTTTTATGGAAGGAAATTAAAATAAATATTTTAAATAAAATGTGGCATCTAATTAAGAATTCGAAAAAATTGCAATTCAAGGGATTCATTTGCTGTTCCAGAGCCATGAACCTAGCTCAAAGACGTTAATGTCATGCTTTGAGGGTTAAGTTGAAATAAATGCCTTTAGTGCTTATCAGAATTTTTTTTTGTATATTAATTCAAATGGAGAAAAAGAAATTCTATAAAAAAATGGAATTGCTTGCGAAAATCTCATTCAGAGACCTCTCACAGAGTGAATATAGTTATTAGTTTTATCATCCATTAAAAACTGAAACAATGTAGTGTATATAAAATTATTTCTTCTGTTTTAAGAAAAATTTAGCATTAAACTATTTGAAAAATTGTCCATTTTCAGACCGAGTCGAAGAAGCTCCTTCGCTTCGCATAGACAAGAAATCCTTTTTTAAAATAAGAGAAAATCTATGCGTAACTTTATATAATTAAATTACATGGCTGGGCATGATTTTAAAAGAAATGGATGTAAAATATATTTTATTCTTGACTATGAATATTTTATGGCGATAGTTTTTTCAAGTGGTAGAAAACTTTCACATAATTGCAGTTTTTCGATGAAGTTGTAATTATTCTATTTCGAAATTGTTTAGTTTACATAAAAAGCGATAACACTTTGTAAACCATGTCTGTTATGTAATAATTTTAAAATATAATCAAAGACATTTTGACAGAAAATTTTCATGCTTTTTATTTAAAAGTAAATATAACAGGCTTTCGTATTTATTTTCTATTTTAATATAAGTAACAAGAAAAAATAACTTTTTTTTCCAATTAAACAAGCTTAATTCATTATAAAATATTTCATGTCAATTCAATTGTTAATTCTTGAACTCCATTGTAATTTATAGAATTCCAATACTCAACCTTGAATTAAATTATATGTGAAATAATCTAAACTGTAGTTCAAGTGTTTCTCGCACATGCTTTTTACGAGACAAATTTGATACAAATTTTACCTGCGATTTCACTGCATTTTCAGATTAAATCAAATACTTTCATGTTAACTGATAAGAAATCGATGTTTGTATAATTTTACAGAAATCATTTGGAAGAAAAAGAGAAAATTCAAAATCATCTCCATTAAAAATTCTGAAAGTTTTTCCATTTCCGACGCCTTTTTAGCAGTAAAACCTTTTTGTCAACTTGGAATTGAAAGTTAAGAAAATGAAACATTAGCTAACTGTATATATATATAAAAATCTGTGAAAATGAATATTTAATAAATTTTTATGCATTGCATTTGATTGAAAAGATTTTTATGTTTTTATTTACATATAAATGCTGAAACATTTGAATGAAAATTAATGAAAGTTTTCATTACTTCAACAGTGATTACATCCAACAGTTTATGAGGCTCGGATTACCAATAATAATAAGATAAGAATAACAATGATAATATCAATAATAATAATAGGTTTTATTCTAAAACTGGAAGTTTAGTTAATTTTTAGGCAATCAATTTCAGAAGATGGTTTTGATGGTATAAGGCACGAGTAGTATTTGATTTAATAAGTACTTTTAGAAATCTATATAAGTTGATGTTGAAATCAAAGATTTTTTAAAAATTAAATCGTTTGTAAATAAATGATGAAAACAAGCCGAATCTTTTTTTTTATTTTTTATTTTTTTTTTGCTACGAAACTAGTATTTTTAGTTGCATAAAATCTATTAACCAAATGAAGAGAATATTTCAAGAACTTGTTTGCAATGCTTATTTAATTTAAAAAAAGAATGTTTAACATTAGAAAGACAAGATATGTTCTACATTGGAAGTATATTTTGTTAATAATTCAGTATTACTAATACAATTGCACTTCATTTAGGCATAAGCAATTTACAATATTTACTTTCATTTAAACAGAAAAAAATATTACTAATTAAATCGAACTTCAAGCATGACAGAACAATTGCCGGTGTCTTTTTCCTTTTGTGGTAAAATTTTACACGGTTGCATGTAGCACCAATCCAAAGGCCTTGAAGGTCCTGAATACCGATCTATGTTATATAGAAATGTTAATCTTTCGTCTGAAGGTAAAGATCAGGATCATTTCGGAATCTCTTTGGTTCTTCTTTAAACGAAATCAAAATTATTTTCTCATATCTTCTCGCATCTAATGTTCATATCATTAAACCAGAATTAATTGAAAAATATTTCTAAATATTGCACTAACGTAACTTTCTAGAAAAAGTTTCTTACGATAACTCTGGTTAATTAGAGCATTTCAGCTTAAAAAGAGAGGCACAAAGGAGTCATAAATTAGTCTGTTCACCGTTTAATTGAAAACACATACTAAACTAATTTCTAGTTAATTAAAATTAACATTTTGGGAGAAATAATTAGGGACATCTAATTTAAAATTTAATGCAATCACACTAGAATTTAAATTCCTCAAACGTTTATTACACGTTTTACTTGCTATTAGTTATACGGAGTAACTTGTTATTACATAAAGTTGATTTTCATTCAATCTTTGTGGTTCAGTTTTAACTTAAGTTTAAGTTTGGGATTAACTGCAGCTTTTCTGATATTTCTTCTTCAAATTGATGATTTTAAAGAAGTTCATAGCGATTATAAATTCCATTATGAGCTTTAAGCTAAGATAAGGAAATCACAACATCCAACGATGTAGTGAGGGAAATTTGAGCCAGGGGCATAATATTATTTTTTAGCCCTTCATGATATTTCACTTTAAAAATTAATTTGTCTTCATGGCGTCTCTTAAGATTAGTGCTCTGGTCATCTATATCTCCTCCTCCAGGTCACTATACCATTTATAATAATTAATAAATACTCATTTTTCATAGGTTATTGAGAGGCCATTTCTCTTCATAATAGCTTTGTCATTCATAATTGCCATGAAATTAATTGCTGTGTAATTTCTTGAAAAATATTAGTTTTTATTTAATAAATAAAGCGCCAATATGTCATTACATCGACCCAGCGATGTCATAAAATAGGCTATATATGAAGCTAGAAATTAAAAATTAAATGAAAACATATATTTAGATAATGTTTTACAGTAAATGAAAAAACTAGGGCATTAATTTTTTTATAAAGAAATTGAATAGGATGTATACCATAGGGAATATAAACCTGAGCAAATGGATTTTTTTTTTGAGTTGTAGAATGCTGAAGTGTTCACATTCAATATAGAAAGTGGTCATATGAAGCATTTATTGGGAGTTGTCAGTGAAGCTTAATGTAATAAAAATAAATTATCTGTTTTAAAGTCAAATAGCTTGTTTATGACTGTTATATTGATATGCTGTTTTTCAAGGAATATGATGTAAATAATTTTTCTGAAAATTGTGTATTTTTTTAAAGGCTTGCTTTTCATACAATCGAAAATAATAGTTTCAAATAATCAAATCAAATAAAAAAGTCTTATTAATGCGGATATGATAGTAAGTATATCAAGAAAAAAGTTACTAAAAGTGAATCGAGATTTGAAAAATTCAACTCGAATCAAGGAAACTAAATACATTGACCCAAGAATTTTTGTTTCTTATATAAAATTTGCTGTAAATATTTCTTTTAATTTCATGCAGCTTAGAAGTATGGAATTTAGTTTCGTTTCTATTTTTCTATTTTTCTGTTTCCTATTTTTCGTTTTATATTCTTGCTGGTAAAAAATGCTGAAAAAAATTTGAGATTTGAAAGATGTCTGACTTTTCTCTGATCACTGTTAGTACCTGTATTTTATAACTAAAATCATTAATCTATTATGGAAATATGACTGAAATTTTTTGTTGCAATACCTTTCGAAGATAGGCTTTCTTTTATTAGTATTTAAAGTTAGAAATAGGATTTTTTTTGTAGCAAAGCAAAGCCCTCACCTTTCACTCTCTTACTCCAAACCCAACGTATTCTCATGCCATAATATCTCATTTCTGCAAAGCGCGTCTCTAGCGTTTAAAATATCTACACACATCACCAAGGTTTATTTTAGGGATTTCAAATGCTTGAATACGCCATATGTTCAGGGCGTCTATCAGAAATCACAAAAAATCTTATATCCCGACGTCTATCTAGTAGAATAAAGTCTACATTGAATGAAACTCAATCTAAGGAACTTCCCATTGTAGTACGTCTTTTGATAGGGACCATATCCAGTTCCCAAACAGCATTTGAAAATGAAAGAAGAGTAGACTGAAAACATGGATTCAATTTTCGATTAGCCCCCAATATCTGTGGACTTTTCTATCTTATTTTTTTTTATACAGCCTAACGTTCCCAGCGGTCCAGATCTTGTCTTTGTCGGCCATTCACCACTCTTCGGTTCCCCACGACGTTTTTATTTCGTTTCCAATGGGGAAAAAACTTGATTTGCTGTACAGTCTGTCTCCTTTTCAAAGACAGAGGGTCTTTTCATTTCCGCCTCCAAAGATGAATGATAGGTTACTATTTGTCCATCAGTTTAAAACATGTAAAGGAGCACTCCCTTTCATTCTTTCAGGGCAGGACAGTTATTTGGAATGTTTCGTCTGCTGAAAGTAAAATGTAACGTTTGTTGAATAATGAATGAAAGGGGGGGGGGGATGAAAACGGATTCTTAAGACAAAGATTAAAGATTTTTTTCAATGTTTTTGCGATCATGGATAGAAAATCAGTCTCTCCCGCTTCTTTATAATTACGGTTAATAAATGACACATAAATCATCTTAGTAAATGTTAAATATTTTGTAAAGAATCGAATGGATATTATTTCTAGATCTAACATATTTGTGCACTGCTATTGCTTTCAGCTAATACTAAGAATGTGAAGAAAATATTTAAAAAACATTATTCAATTCAATTATCATATGACACTCAAGAAGCTCATTGTTGATGGAAACAGAATTAAATGAAAAATGAACGACTTTAATTTACTTTTGTGAAGTTAATGTTTCTTGGGAATAAAAGCTGACATCTTTCAGAAATGAGCATAATTTTGTCTCATGTTAAAATAAGTTTAAATTGGAACATAAATAGAGCAAAGAATAATGACATCAATGTTTACTATACAAATTATAAATTTAAATAAATAAATAAATTGTTTATTACTTTACGCTGTTTGCCTATGCTATGTAATTCATTAAGAATGCTATCTTAAAAATCGAGTTAAAACGGTTAGTTTGTAAAAAAAGAAAATGTGATTGTAAAAGTGTTTTTTTCTTCTTCGGAAAGGAGAAGAGAATAAAAAATGAGGAGAAAACTTCGGCAATTCACAGTTTCTTATTGTTTATTTCTTTTTGATTTCCTTAGTTTGTTGTAGATGAATGACATAAGAAGCAGATTTAGCCTTATTGCCTCAAACATATCACGATGTCTTCATGTGATATTATTTCAAAAGAATTTCGCAATATGTCTCAATCGCAAATTAAATTTATCTTTTTGGTATTTGAAACGACAATAAAAATCGTTTGTTTTAAAATATATATATAAAAAAAAAAGAAAAGTAATTTGAAAACTTAGTTCTTAAAAACATGTTACAAAATGTGAAAAATCATGCACATTAGAAATTCTAAACAGAATATTTTTCTAAGAATTTTTATGCGAATTGAGGCTTTAAAAATACATTGAGAGCCCCTATATGGATACTTTAGATGACACTTTTTGATAGAGATATTAGGATTAAACTTTTTCCTACTTTTCCAAACCTTCTTTAACATGTCATTAAGTTTAATCTTCTTAAGATGTTCGATCAATCTGAAGATTTGGAAGGTGAAGTTGTTATCTCTTCTCTTCCTGTTTTTTTACCACAGATCGTAAAGCTTCATTTTTTGGAGGAAACTAATTAGAAACAGATAAGCTTACTCTTTAATGACGGTGAGCTCTGAAAGATATATTTTTTTTATGTAATCATCAGTTTTGATAAGAAATTTTATCTTTTAAAATGTCACTTAGTTCAAGTGTTACTAAAATTTTGTTTCACTTGTAGATCTAACTAGTGTGAAAAACATTTAAACCTTTGAGGATGTTTCCTCGTAAAGTTGGTTTTAAACTAGAAGAATCTGTAATAATTATTTGTAAGTTTTCCCTGCAATCATGGTTCTATCCACTAGTCCAGAAAACCCGTAAAGCTTCGGTTGTAAATGAAAAGCAGGTTTTATGACATTTTCAATACTCTTACGATGCTTTAATTTGGAATTAGAAGAAACAAATACTTAAGAAGTAGTTGTTTTATAACAAATAAACTTGTATTCTAAAAAAAGAAGAAAGAAAAAAAAAAAAACTGAAACTCGTTAAACATTATTAAATATATAAAAACTATTCATTTAGTAATATTACTTCTTTTACTATGTTTTATTCCTTGAAGGATAAGAAAAAAGAAATTTTAAAATATAGAATCAGTGTTCACAATAAACAATTATGTGCTCCATAATTTCCCGAGGACTAATATTTAAAATGAAAGCTATTTCAAGGTTTTTTTAGAAAAAAAAATTAAATTTATATACGATTTCCAAAATTTTTATCTGGAAACTGAGAGATGTGTGCAAATAAAAACAATAGGAGTGTGGTTCTTTTTAATATAATCTACATAATTACAATCATAAACAAAACATTAGCTAACTAATCTGTTGAGCATCATTAATTGTATGTCATTCCTCAGTTTTTTTCGTTGTATGTCTTTGAAGCACTGAGATTCGAAAGAATTTCAGTAAATTTTTGAGGTTATATCAAGCAAATTAAATCACACCAGCCTTCGACCTGTAAAGAGAACCATCAATTGTACTTTCAAGTGATGCATGAAGAAAAAAAATTCCATTGTTGCCGGTATGATTTGTAAAAATGGTTTATTAAATAATGGGTTCATAATTCTACAAAATGAGTTAAAAATTTTATCGCATTCAAAATTCTCCTAACGGTGAATCATATATTCATGATCACGTTGGCACATATCAGACCTATTACGGATATGTGATACTGCCTGAACAATTCTTTCCAAAAGTTTCTCCAGAGGAATTATGGGTAACTCATACCCAAGATTTTTGAAGAATCTCAGCAATTCGCCAAGTCGAGGGATTGTAATAGATGAATATCGTATGCAAGTTACGAGAATTGTATTTATTTGCGTGGCTGACAACTTCTTCTCAGGCAGATGTGATTTTTTTATTCCAACTATAATAAGAGGTAATTCTGGAAGATTCATCGTCTCAAGTCTACAATGCAGACGCGCAAACAGTTCACAATGAGTTAAACAACTCTTTGGAAACTTACTGAAGTATTTGCACACTGTCTATTCTATTTTCAGTTGTTAATCTAGTAAATATTTGATACAGTAAATATATTTCATACGGTAAATATATCGTTGCCATCTCAATATAGTTATATAATTCTTTCCTAGTCTTTACACTTTTGACTGCGATATTATTGTCTAGTGATTAAACAATGCCTTCAAGCACGCATATGTTATGTTTTCACCTTTATATTCTTAAGTATAAATTATTTAGTTCAGTATTACTTACATTTTGTCAGAATTTTTTTGATATTCATTCTGAGTATCATAATCAATAGCGAATTAAATTGTCTCAGTTCTTTAAAATACTATTTTTTTTACATACATAGAGTTTTTGAGCAGAAACCATTAGATGTTCGATTTTGAGTAGTTTGATAATGCTAGAATTTCTTCGATCGAAAAATTCCAGTGACATTGATTTTTAAAAAAAGTTTTCAATAGTTTTTGAATGTGCATTTGAATTCTTGAAATATATTAAAATGATTTTAACAGTTAAACTTTATGTAAAAGAAAGATTATCTAGCTTACTTTGAAACAGATTTCCTATTAAAGCTTCAAGTGACTTAAAATTATTACAATTTAGGAACTGCATTCTTCCTTTTCTGTCTATAGTGGATTTGCAAAAAAAGTATTTTATAAAAAAATAATGTTACGAATAGACTGCATTTTTTGATATTTTCTTCATTTTGCAAAATAAACTTTCATGAAAGACAAGGAATTCGGAGTTTATTGGAGTTTCAAATTTAATCTTGGGATATAAATCCCAGTTTATTGAAATAAGCATAATCATAGTTTATATTAAATGCTATTCTATATGTTGTAAAATTCGCTTTGGAAACTTTTTGTTTCAAAGGCATTCAGAATAATGAATGTAAAAAGATTGAATAATAATGATAATAATAAAAAAATATTGAAATCAGTTATGCACTACAAAGGTTTCAGGTCATTAGATAAAAATATGATTCTTTGTATGGACTTTACAAAGCTATAATTAAGTTATCACGATGCATTAGTAATTATAAAAATATTTTTGCAATTTGTCCATTTAAAATTGAACATTTTCCACATTATTAAAATTAATAAATAACTTTGGGTTGTTTAGTAAATAAATTATTATGTGATGCAAATAATAGTTCAATAATTAAAACATTTGGAACAAAAATCTGTGCACTATCTTTGTCTATCCTACTTAAAATATATTATAGTCTCTATCTATTAAAGACAGAGAAGTTTCTTAAATTGGCAGGGTATAGTTTTGTTTATTTCGTATGCATTTATGTCATATAGGAATATAAACAGTCATAATCATAATACTGGTTTTATACTGAACATCAAAAAAAATATTGAGTGCGTTGGGATGAAATTGTCATTTAATGTTGAGGTCAGCTCTACAAAGATATTTTACCTTCGTTATCCTCCTTTTCCTTTAGAAGTTATTCATATTAATGCTCTGTTTTGAAGGTTATAAAAGGATAAAAAGTCAATCTACGTAACATCACATTCAGATGACAAACTTTACCTCACACATTAACTAACATCTCACTTCTGATTATTTTATCATAAGAGTGGCATTTTGCTCTTTTCCCTATAGCAAGGTTGATAGGAAGAAATTGCATGGCGCATTTGAAGTGAGTCACGTAAACTTGATTTCAGTCCATTTGGAACATACTTAAACAATTTCAGCTTATGGCGCAACTCAATAAAAAAGAAACACAAATGAATAGCACAAATATATAACTCACTTATTTGTAATTTAAGCCTTAATGGTGGAAATGCTAATTTCTGTTTAAAATAAAAAGTCAATCGAATGAGTGCCTTATTTAGCTCATTTCAAAATTATTCCATTCCACGCAGCTCATTAAATCTGTAAAGCGACACCAATAGTTACGAAGAGAACATTCTTTTCCAATATTAATAAAAATGAATTACTCAAAATCAAATAAAAAACTAAAGAGATCCTATATCTCTTCTCAAACGATGAGTGTAAGGAAATAATGATTCATGAACGCTTTCTTAAGAAGCCATTATGTTTGGATGAGACATTCGAATAAGCTCTTTGAGTAAAAGAAAACGGAAGCTACTTGGAAAAAGCTAGGAAAGTAAGTCCCGTCAGGGGACCTAAATAAAATGACCCGTATTGCATTCCCAATTATTTTTTGAAAATCCCAACTCGAAATGAGTTCGTATGTTTTACACCAATACTAAACAAGCGTCGGAAATTGTGTCTTCCTCATCTGTTTTGTAATTACACCCAATCTCAAAAAGAGCAGACGAAATAGCTAAAGCGTGAAAGATGTGAGAGAGGACATTACAAGGCAATTTTATTTCCTAGGTCCAATGAGTTGATAGGAAAGTGCTACCAATTGAGGTTTGAGGTCTTAAGCTGATGGAAAGAAATCCGTTCCAACAACCGTTGAGGAGTACTTTTCTAATTATCTGCTTAAGGCCCTAATTTAACGTTCTCCTATTTAAGGTCTTACGCTACTCAGATTCTTAATTTTTCTGAGCCTCAAGGGTGTAAAATTAATTGCTCGTCCGTAACAGATAGTTTCCTGCAATAAAGAACAATGAAAAAAAAATCACTCTAATCAAAGTAGAAGACGTGGCTCTGCTCAAAGAGTTTTAAAAGCGAAGAATGTTCAGCCTAATGATGATAGTCGTGAAACAAATAAAATGCCCTCAGGGTACGTGGAAACTAAGTAATTAACTCAGAAAGCCGATGTTTGGAGCAGCTCATTAAAATTCGAAAGTGCCTGTTGGGCTGCGAGGGCACATTTCCTAGACCTTATCCGATTTGGCTCTGGTTAGTATTGTGACAGTTAAAGGCCCACAGCGACGTGGGAAGCCGATACGGAATCATCAGAATTCTTCAGATTAGAAGATGAGGGGTCTCTAAATGCGTGTGGTGAAAGATTTGTTCGAGTAGTCTGTCACCGCAGCAGAATTCCTATTGGAGCGGCTGTCAGACAGGAGTTGATTTCAGAAGGCATGCCAAGAATGGAGTCACTAGAGGAATAGACCTGTACGAAGCGTATCAAGTACGAATTAATTTGAAATACTTTATGAGAAGAGACGACGAAGATGTGTGAATTTCAAATTTCAAGAATACTGATATCAAATTTGGAAGAGAACAAAGAATTTCAAACTATCAAGAAATTTTCGAAACTAGATGGAAATTTTGTCAAAAGAAGAATAGAATATTTTAGGTGGGATTTCGGAGACACATTTAGACTAGGCTGTCAAATACAAATTTGTAAATTTAATGAAATATAAAGGATTTGAAAAAAATTCACATTTATCTGAATGAATTGGTTAAGTAATTTGTAGAGGTACGTAGAATAATTTCCAATTATTATTTAATATTAGATTCTGTTTATTTCAGCATTTTTTTAGTTGTTTTAAATCGGCGAATGAAGTTTTCTTTTGAACATTGAAATTATTTTTTAACAATGTGATTTTGAAAAAATAAATTTTATTAGATTATTCTTCAAATTTGATTAAAGCTGCAGTGTTTTTTTTTTTCGAAAATATTTTTACACACATATATCTGTTAGAAATGAAAAGAAGCTGAAACAATTTCCTTTAATATACTTGGATATTTCAAAGAGCAATTGTTTTTCTCCCTCTGATAATATAAACTGTTCCGATAATTTTTTAAATATTTTTATCATTTAAATTTATTTTTATTCATGACGTTGTAAATCCCTTATTTATTTCCTTAAACTTTTCCATTTAGAATCTTGCAATTTTTATTTAAGGGCAAATGCCTCAATGTATACAATTGAATTAAATTAAGAAATTATATCCTTAACTGTATAATAATGTTAATTACAAGCAATGATTAAAAAATAAGTACATAATATGTAAGTAAAGTACGTAAATAATATGTAAGTAGCATTAATGTGAACATGGAAGAATTCATTTGAACAATTGGTGTTCTTTCCTATTCAAGAGTTGAATTTGAAGGATTGCAACTTTTTCTTAAAAAAAGTGAAACATGCGAAACTTTTGAATAAACAGTTTTATCAATAATGGGTGTTAAAGGCATTTTTTGAATACCTTTTATTTTTATTTGAACCTTTATTTATTTGTTGAACACCTTTTATTCGAAAACCTAAAATTTGACGAGTATGTTTATACGACGAAAAGTAAAATTATTATTTAAAAATTTGATTAAAAAGGAAAGTAAATTTGACTGTCTATTTTAAGTAAACCGATAATGAGCAACTGTCTTATTTATTTGATAACGAAGCATTTGTGAGAAGGAGCATCATATATATAAAAATAGTTCTGCTTGCGGAGTTTCCATTTTATTTTGTAGAATTTGTTTATTAACTTCTGGATTTTCAATCATATATTTTATGTATCTGTGAATGACAACCTTTATTTTCTATTCAAATCTGAAATTTTCTTGAATGCTGATCTTTCTGCAATAAAAGTACTTACTTATTAAATCAATATCTGGTTCTCTTTTTATTATAAATTCATATTTGGGTATGGGTTTCCCTTAATTTTGATGTATCTAACACTCATGGTATCCTTATAGATGCGCTTCGATAAATAGATTTTTAAGATCGCTAGCTACCATTTTTAATAAGTTAATGCAGCATGGTTAAGACTAAACTATTTCTATACAAAGTTCTCTTGAGAAAAAATAATGGCTCTTAGAGTACTGTAAATTGGAGATATACATTTCAAAACATAGAAAAAAAGAAGTAATAAAAAAATTACTTGAATGATCATTTATAGAAGATAGATGAAAATTTATCAAGTGAAAAGTAAATTTAATGAAATAGTTTTTAAAAACGTAGCTTTATAAGTGTTCTCAAAAATCGGACTCTTAAATATTTAACCATCGTCTACCTTTTAATATTTAATATAGAATTAATTACCATGGATATTATAGAAACAATTTTTTTGAGATTCAATTATAACAAATTAAAAAATAATAAAAAAAAAACTTAATTAAATTAATCTGCTAATTGATAACTAAACTCTGAAAAAATGCAAATAGCTTGAGCAAAATTTCAAAACTCTAACACACTGGAAAGTGAGAGAAAAGTTGATTACACAATTCTATCTTCACAAACATGAAACTAGACAAATTAAATAAAAGTGTTTAATAACAGAATTGTCATCAAGTAATAATTCTGTAGCAATCGTGATGCAGATTAATTCTGATTCAAAATAATGCAGAAGTGTGAATGATTATAAAAATTGTTGTAAACACCTAAATGTCAATTTAATTAATGCACCCAAGATAAAGAATTCGAAGTTAGAAAAAGCAATTTCACAGATGTGTTTTCTCTCATTCTTTATTTTTTTTATTCATTTCGATTGTTCCCCCGCAATTTTTTCTTTCTCTTACCTAAGTTCTGAAATGCATAGCATCGAGATTTCGCTTTCTAATGCTTTTTTTGTGTTCAGAATTCTTTAATTCTAACTTGACTGCACCTTAAAATAAAAATAAAGTCCTTTACAAACGTACCGAATTTAATATGTTTCTTTCAAAATTAAGGACTGCTTGTAAAAGAAAAGAATTAAAAGTTATCTTGCCTAATAAAATAAGGACAGGTTTTAGATTTAAATAAGCTTACATTTCAACACTACTTTCTTGATTTATTTTAAAAAACTTAGATTTGCTTATCTTTTTAGAACATCCGCCGGGGGGGATTTCAAATATGGGTATAATGTTGCTGGAAGAGGGTTCGCTTTTCCCTGAAAGGTACCATGATGATGTGATAGTGTTGCCACATTTCGGATGACGAGATACACTAACTACGGGAGGAGATGGTATATGAGATGATGATGGTCATTTCGTAATGGTGCAGTGTGTGTTACTATTATGATGATCCTGCATACAGTAACCAGCATGTTTAGGCAGAGCGGAATGCATTTTTTATGTTTACCAGTTCAGAGCTGAATATAAAAGCCTCAATATTTTTTAAAAGGAAATTTTAATACATGAATTTAGATTCAATTTTTGAGATAAACATGTGGTGAAAGTTTAAGCCAAAATAACGCCATTACAATAAGAGCTCGATGAAGTTTCTTAGTATAAATTTAATAAAACAATTAAAAAAATTCATTTATAGTAACACATATTTATTCAATTATTTAGCTATCAATTTTTACTCTTTCATTTATAATTCCTTATTATAAATATTCTGGTATCACGAATTTTTTCTTTGAATCACTACTAGATGGCGCTACCTGAATAGAATAAAAAGTAATTAAATTTACTAAATTCTGAAACATTAAAATAATGTATTGTCGCCTCGAACATACAGGCTTATAAAATTTTAAAATTTTAGCCCATCAGGAAGTATGTAAGTCGATTACAAAATTTCATATTTACAAACATGAAATCATGGTAATGAAAATTGTATATTAATTTTATTAAACACAACTGGTAAAATCACACTTTTGTCAGTATGCTTTCATTATTGAGAAAATTTTAAGTTATTCTTCTTTCAAAATTCACTTCCAGCGTGCACTATTTGTATATAATCAAAATTTAATGACAGTACATCGATTAATTTTCTAAATATAATACGATATTGTTTTGTAATAGAAAACTAACAAATGTATAAATTAGAAAACACTAGCTCACCGCGTTGTGAAAAGATAAGTCGATTTCAAAATCCTATCTTTAAAACCGTAAGATGAGTTCAATAAATGTGTGCAACTAGCTAAGGTCATTCATCAATCCATAACTAATATTTCTATACACAATTATTTGTAAAATAGGAAAAGAATTGATCATCATCTGCAACTATTGCAATACTTTACGCGGCATAATCATAGCTAAATTCCTGTTCTTGGCTAGTTATGGGAATATTCTCAATCAGTTTACAGTCAAAATATCAATGAGATTCAATAAGTGCATCGGAAAGAAAATATTTAACTGTCAAAACCAGTTTGAAAATCATGGTTGAAATGATTTTGTCTACATCTGAGCTGATCAATTAGCACAAATAAAGATTTTTTGACATATTTTGTCCTTAATAGTGATTCTGAATGCATATTTAACACCATTGTTTGAGCTCACGTATTTCCTAATTGATTTTGCAATGCATTAGAATAATAAGCCAGCAGGAGTTGTCGCCCGAAACTTTCTTGTATAGTATCTATAGAATGTTTTATCCTCCTTCTTTTACACAAAACTGTGGACTTTGAGTAAGGCAGCGAATTCCTTGGAAAGTATTGGTGAATGATAATAAAGAAATATAGATCTGTGTCATGAATCTAGCATTTTTACTGAATCTGTCGCAAGAATATATGTTTTGGACGAACATTTACAGGCTAGTTGAGCTCAAAATTTGGCACAAAACTACAGTTGCAATCATAAGTTTAAATACCGAATTTCAATGATTTGAGTCATTATCTTTATGAGTCATTGCATTCACATGCAAGAGCAAGTATAGACTGTCACGCATTTTTTTTTAAAAAATTGATAATTAACTATATTTTGAATTCTAAGTCTGTGTACTAAATTTTATGTACCAAGCTCTTTGTGTTTTGTAGTTATCGAGTTCATTTGTATTTGAACAACCAGCCAGACAAGTTTCCGGTGAGATTTCATTCACATTTTGGTAGAAACTACAAATGTGATTGTAATTCAATACACCAAATTTCATCTTTATAGTTGAAAGCGTTTTTGAGTCACCGTGTTCACAGACTGAGAGGCAGACATAATTCCAGAAATTACATTTTTCAGACTCAAGGAAATCTAAAACATGGAGATTCGTCAAAATCTCGAATTCGAACTTTTGGATGATTACAGCATTTTGTCTGTATTTCTTATACAAGAAAGGAAAAATTCCATAAAACTGTCATTAAGAAACAATTATTTGCACAATGGTCCTGATTACTGTTTTTGAACTGCTTCTATTTTTCCTTATGCTGTTTATCCTTGATCGATGAACAGTCACTGATAATAGCATGAATAACAGTGATAATAATCAAAAAGTAATATAATATTTTTTTTTCAAATAAGATAAAATACATAATCAATCATATATTGCAATCAATTGTTACATATAATTATGCATTAAATGAATGCAATAATTATCTGTTCTATGAGACGCAATGAGGTTTACCTGATACACACCAAATATAATTTACCATTTTAATTCGAGATCAAATATACCTTTCATAAGAAAGGTCATTTTCTAGAAGGTCTTTGCTAGAAAAGTCATGCCACAGTGTGAGGCAAAATAAAGTTTGATGATATGGTTAATTATTTTTATCACATGATTATATCCCTTCAGGGGGCACCTCGAAATGAGGATGAGAAACTTCCAGCATGGTGGTTGGTTCTTGCCACGCTGGAGGTACGCGAAAAAGTGTGGGTCTGGCTCCTCCCATCGATAACGGGACGCACTTCCTTCGGGAATAGTTGTACCGTGGCCGGTGATGGCATGTAAGACTCAACCACAGTTCTCGTCAGTGTTGCTGTTGCGGTGGTCCGGTCATTCCGTATCATTTATCCGTGTGCCTTCGGGTGGGTCGGAGAGTCAGTGACTTATCACATGACTATCTCCCAATGGGGACACCTCAGATATGAGGATGAGAGGCTTCTGGCATGGTGGTTGGTTCTCATCACCCTGACGGGTTTAGAAATGGTGGGGGGTTGACTATAAAATACCGATGTTTGAACGTGCTTCCCACTTGAAGGGTTGTACCTTGGCCGGTGATAGCTCCTAGGACACAATTCACTTACTGACATGTTGAAATTCTGAAGAATTGCGTGTTTTCGATAACGATATAATAATTTATTATCTTTAAAATGTAACAATTAATTAAAAAAAATTTTTTTAATTCAATTTTGTTTTCACATGAGAGGAACATTCTGCTATTGACTTTTTGATAAATTTATTGAAAGATCCTATAGTAATTATAATAATGAATTACATAATATATTAATGATTAAAATGTATATTAATATAAATAATAAAATAATATTAAATATAACGTGTGCTTTCCTTTTTAAAAATCGTTTTATTGATGCACTGAAAAGTAGAAACAGTTTTCCTATTTTAAAATGGGGAGGTCAAAGCAGAAATCGACAAGTAGGAGGACCTGAAAACAGGAAGGAAACTAAACCATATTGGCTGTCATAAAAGGAAAATTGTTAAATATGTTCACTGAAAATAGAAATATACTATGAATGTAATTAAAATTCCAATTTGTCTAATCTAATTTTAATTTTATTCTTCAGCAGTGGAGGTACTACTCTCTGGTACTGAACACGAAAAAAAAAAAAAAGGGGGGGGAAAAAAAAAGATAACAAGAATCTATATTGAATACGAATGAATCCATAGTGAATAATATTGAATTACAAAATGCATTAAATACTAAAGAATAGAAAATAATATTTAATAAAAAATGCTTTTCTATTCGCGAAATGTTTTTATTGATGCAGTATGAATTTCAAAACAATTCTTCTATTCTAAAATCAAAGCAGAAATGGACAAGTATGAGGAGCTGAACATCACCATAAAGAAAATTCTTTAACGTTTGATAAACACTAGTCGCTTTTGGAGACCAGCTAACCTACCGAGGATATTGGCTATATGTAATTTTAGTTAAAGCATTTAGATATAACTTGATTTCGAGATTCCGTTAGACTGTCAGACACCAGAGTCATATTATTTTAATAATTTTACATATTCTTTGTTCATGAATTAATAAGAGGCCAGTCTTATCACATCATAGCTCTACTGGAAATGTAGATGTGCGGCTCATCTATCTTTTAACTTCCGTGATATTGTAATTTCACTTTTCCATTCGTCTTATAAACTAAACAGATGTTAAATAAAATCTTTCTTTAGCTTTCAACAATAGAAGAATATAGGGCGATTAAATACTTGATGAAGTAGCGAAAAATGCTTAATTTTCGGAACAACAATGTAATCTTTTGTTTGAAAATAAGAAAAAAAATATTTAAAAAAAAATTGCCACATTCGGGAGAAACTTGCAAGATTATTAAATTAATATCATTAAAAAGACATTTTTTTTT